>JACJUY010011125.1:0-21896 GCA_014220935.1 Platorchestia sp. MABIK
GGGTGGGGTTAGGGTGGGGTTAGGGTGGGGTGACGGTGAGGTGAGGGTGGGGTGACGGTGGGGTGAGGGCTGGGTTAGGGTGGGGTGAGGGTGGGGTGGCAGTAGGATGACAAGGGTCTGGTGTGTGCAGAGGTCAGCACACACTGACCTAAGCAGCTCAAACAAATAATTCAGCAGCAGGAAAGAAATACAGGCACGAACAAAACATTATTACACCGAGCAGTGAGCAAAAAATGTCTACAGAATAAATCTCAACACAAAAAGAATCATGATGCGAAATAAATCTTCACAAAACAAATCTCAAAGAAAAAATCTTGACACAAATTAAATCTCGACACAAAATAAATGTCGACACAAAACAAATTTCGACTCAAAATAAATTTCGACACCAAATAAATTGAGGTTGAAAATAAATTTTGACACAAAACAAATCTCGACACAAAATAAATCTCTAAACCAAATTAATTTTGACACAAAATAAATCGTGAAACAAAATAAATTTCGACCCAAAATAAATCTCGACACAAAATAAATTTCGCCACAAAATAAATCTCGACACAAAATAAATCTCGACACAAAAAAATCTCGACACAAAATAAGTCTCGACACAAAATGAATCTCGACACAAAAAAATCTCGACACAAAATAAGTCTCGACACAAAATAAATCTCGACACAAAATAAATCGTGAACATATAAATCGTGGGAAGCGAAGTTGCTCTCGGGCCGAGGTGCGGTCGTGCTGGTGTAGACGAGTGTTCCATCCGAGACTCGTCAGGACTCCTTCAGGACTCCTTCAGGACTCATCAAGGACTCATTTGCGGCTCATTTGTGGCTCATCTACGATCCAACACGACGCATGCACGACTCATCTAAAACTTAATTACGACTCATCTACGATTCAACGCGACGAGGCGACCAGGTAATCGGGGGAACTCTTTACTGAGTTCGCTCCTCTCTCCCTCACTCTCTCTCACTCTCTCTCTCTCACACACTTTCACTCTCAAGAACCCTCTCTCTCTCTCTCTCTCTCTTCCTCTTTCCTACTTCAAAAAGTGGAAAAACTCTACGTAGTCAGCGATTGTGACATTGAAGACATTAATATCAATGATTTTGATGTAACAAGTGGATTGTGGGTAAAGTTAAGCTCGAGATTGTGGACGTGAACTTTATCTTTGAAAATTTGCAGCACACGCTTTACTTTGCAGCGTGAAGAGAAAAGAAAAAACACAGTCCTAAAGAGAAGAGATTTTTTGTAGGAAATCTGTTGCGTGAGTGGTAAAGATTGTGTACGCACAGCATTAACACAAAGAAAAAGATGAAACAGAATCTTTTAAATGAAATTTTTGCATGAAATGGGATGAATTAGATTAAGTTTTAAAATAGATGTTGTAAAAATCTTAGGTATGAAGGTCTGTAGTAGAGTAGATGTTTCCCTTGAAGGAAATATAATATCCTGTCTATGGTAGAAGAATTGAAAGCAGAACAGAAGAATTGAGAGTGCATTTTTCTTCTTTATAGTTTTCTCTTCTTTAATTCCTCTTAGTTCGTGAAAATTTAAAAATATGGTTGAACGACAACATAAAATGCTTAAAAATATGCTTTTGAGAGCGAAGTGTACACTCTTGGCTCATGAGCGCCCCAATAGCACCATAATTAGCGATGCTGGAGTACAGTGAGCTGACACAAATGATCTCGGTAATTTTAAGCCAACATTTCGAACATTTACGCGCACACACGTGGGTGTGTGCAGAAAAAAGTGAAGAGTTGCCAAATTCTTCTGTAAGTGCAATGCTGACTTGCAGTATGTTTGATTACTAAAAGAATATATATAACGTCATTAGTAAAAAATGCCCAGAGCCATCGCTTTTGAAGGAAAAATTTCTAGCCAGAAGCAAAATGATGCCGTGGTATTTGTTTCAAAATTAAAAAAATTGGAAAGCCATTACCGTTAATGAAATCTTTGAAAAGAAGGTTCATTCTTTTGTTGCTGGCGAACAATAGAAAGAATGCTGTAATGCAGAGAACTGAACATCTCCCAAGTTTGTATTCAGTTGATTCAACAGTAAAGTTTTCTTTGAAATCTCACTTTGAAGTCCGCTGAAAATTGCAAGTGAAGATGCCTTTCGGCGCGAGACTGAAGACAAGCTGTGGTAAGCACTACATCTTCCTCTCGCAGAACTCATTTGGACGTCGCAAGCACTTCATTACTGACGAGAAAGAATTCCAAATGGAATGACAACTTTCGGAGAATGAATTAATCTCAGGAACTGGTCCTAACGAACCCAGTAGGCCGGTGGGGTCACCATCGATTATCGTTACTTTTCCGCCTCATTCCTCTTCGATTTCTTACGCAGGAAAAATGCTAAAAAATGATTACCTCTACAAGCGCCCTCGTCTGCACGGCAGGGGTTTGCTCCCATTGGAACGCGGCGCCTTGATGGATGAATGCCAGTTAACGATGTGAGGTGGAGGGGGGTGGTCGTTGGTTGCGCATGCTCCATCCCCACCTCAAGTATTGCTTTGCATCCACAGCGCCGTCCTTCAGCGAATGATTCTTCGGAACTCGATTACGACCAAGAGAGCGTTAGATTGCATTTCAGGGCCATGATCCTGTTGCTCAGGACAGGGCCAAGCCAAGGGGCTCGGTTGTTTTACGCATTTGTCTTCGGTGAGCGTTGAGCAATTTATCAGTGATAACAATTTTCAAACAATGAAGATTTATTTTGGAGTCAAATAAGGCTAATAATTTTTTCAAAAAATATGGTAAAATGAAACAATCTGAATGAATATACTCTTTCAATGAATTTAACGTAAATAACGGAATATGGCTACATAAATCAAGGATATGAAAGAATGATGAACTAAAAGAAATTCCGATTTAGTTTCAGTTTGAGAATTTAGATATTCAGGCTATAAATATTACGAGACAAATATTGGCACTTTTTATTTTTAAGAATAAATATTCCGGGAGTCAATTTGAGGTATGAACATGTAGGCCATCAATGACATTGAACTGTCGTAAACACTTGGAGGGATTGCGTCTCGAAATTTAGGCTTATAAATCATTCAGATTTGTCTCTCGAGGTACTCCACTTTCCGACGCGCATGCGCCGGTCACCGCGCGGTGCTGTATGACTTCACCTGCATCCAAAAGACGGTATTCTCCTGAAGCCCATTCAGCCAAACATTAATCTGTAATGAGTGCGAAGATCATTCGAGCAAAGTTTCCATATTTTTTCAGAATCTCACATCATCTTGGAAATCAATTTACCGTCTGCTTTATATGTAGATACTTGCACAAATAAAGAGTCCTAATTGATGTTTGTTCAACTAAAGATGCCTAATTGATGCTTGTTCACAAAAGATGCTTAATTGATGCTTGTTCAAATTGAAATACTCAATAGATCCTTGTTCAAATAAAGTACAAGTGCGCTCAATTGATTGTGTTCGAATAGTAAAAAGACTTGTGCTGTATTTACCACGTAATCAGTTAACCCGTACACATTAAAATAAAGTATAGTTTACGAAACAACTTTTGTTAATTCGCAAAAAAAAACAGATGCTAAGAAGTTTTTCGTCAAAAGTTCTTGAAAAATTAGCACTAGTAGTTAATGGGCAACTTATGTGTTTTATCTTTCTTTTTCCATCTTCCTTTCAGCACCGCTTCATTTTGTTTTATTTCGAAATCATTGAAGTAAATTTAGAATGGATAATTATGATCTGTCCATTTATCTGCATAGTTAAATCTATGAGCAAAAAGAAGCATGGCTTGTGATTCTGAATTCCGGCACATGATTTTGAATTGTTTTTGGTCGCGATTTTTAACTGTGTTTGGAATGCATCGGAAAAAGTTGCAGAGTCATGAGCTGTTTCTAAATGTAGCGGGCGCTGTCATGTAACAATTTAAACAATTTATTTACCACAGGTGATACAGATGTACATGATGCTGAAGATATTAAAAGGAGTGTAATTATTTGTTTCTATCCTTCTATCAAGTAATTGTATTTGCATACCACACGGGAGATAATTAAAGAAACATTTGCCTTCTGATTAAAAACTCATGTTTGCGATCAACAAATCTTCTTAAGAAAAGAATACTTATTTGGCCAATGTTAGAAAATTTCAGCAAATTCTTTCTCAGCAAGTTACTTGTTCCATGGCAAAACTTAATTGCTCGGAGCGAGAAGTTTGCTCATAATACTTGCGCACAGAGCGTGCGGATAATAAATACTCTGCAATTACTTTTGAACTCAAATTACAATATTTTGTAAATCCTGATCTCTATTCAGCTACCTTGTCGGTAAATTTTAAATAACGGCAGTTATTTGCTATTATTTCAGGTAATTTATTAATATTCAATATATTAAAGACATAAAAATTGACAGCGCAGCTGCTGTTGAGCTATTTCGAGCGTTTCGATGTGATGAAGCCAGAGATAGTGGAGTTGATTGGACATTTTCAAGTTCAGCCAATTCTGAAATATCAAAAATTGTTCTTGAAGTGGTTATCCTCGAACTTCTGCCACCCGTAAGATTATCTTCTGCCACCCGTAAAACAAAGAGTCAAACAAAATCGAAAAAAGACAATGCAAGAGTTAGCTACAGAAATGTATGTACATAGCTAAAACCCCTGAGAAATCCAAAAAAGACTTGAACTTGCCACCATTCGAGATGGAAATGCGTCAGCACGCTGACCTCCGAAAGGAAAAAACGTAGCTTTTTCCCACGCAGTGCAGCAATTTTTCTAAACAAGTTCAAGGAAGATACACTCACATATGACATCGTGTTTTCAGAGGAGAAACTTTTTACTGTTAGAGAAAAGTTCAACTGCTGGGACTGCAGAGTGCCGAGTAAGTTCTCTGTCTACAACCACGCTTTGAAAGGACAATTTTCAAACGTTAAAACTCTTCTCGGCCATTGTGTGCTCAGTCCTTTCTAAAACATTTGAATTTCGCTCTATTTGTTTATTTATTTGAACAATTGAACATTTCACACAGAAAAAATTTAGAATCCCACTTAACACGGAAGCTAAAAACATTTAAAGATAAATTGCTCACTTTACAAAACAGAACATCACAACCTTGTTTTCGTCAACTAGTACACAACTACATCACTGTGGCGTTGCCAGCTCATTGTTAAAATATTGTAGAAAAGGAACATGGCCTTCCTCATCACCTGATCTTAACCCAGTCGACTTTTCTGCATTGTACATTCTGTATTTTAAGGACTGTGCTTCTTCTCTTTCAACAGCAGACTCAAGCATGGGATTTGAGTTACAGGATCACACACTCAGATGGAGGAATAGTTCCAAGTGATGTAGAGGGAGTTTTTTTCTTGCTCTTACAACAAATATCGCATTTCAAATTAATACGTCGAATTTACTACTTGGTTAATCCCAGAGCAGTATCTACGCTCTGAAATTTTGATCTCATGTCAATTTTAATTATTTTCTTAATTTTCTAAAAGACCTTGGTAAAGATTCTCCGCGTTAAGCGTATTTCACACAGTATAGGTAAATTTAAGATGCAGTATGCTATGCTGAGAATAAGTAAAAAATGATTCTTGACTGAACCATAATTTTGAAGCTTCATTTCAGGCAGTGGTGAAAAACTGAAATTTTTGAACGTCAAATTATCATTCTATCTGAAAAAAATTCTTTTGCGTCATCGGTTTTTAAAACTCACAAAACTTTGTATTGCATGCTCTAATTTTATCAATTTTAATTGCATTTTTTATGTTTTCTGTTTTTTTAGATCAGTCTGAACTCTGTACTCTATTGTTTAATTTCGTTTTAAAGCGTAGAATTTGTAATTTTTGACTCTATCACCCATAGCGCTTGCAGAAAGTAAAATTAATCTAGATTGAAAAAAACCTCAGCCTATCAATAAGAGAATGAAGTTATAATGTATGAATTTTCAGCTAAGTTACAAAATGCAAAATATGCTTCACAAGTTCGGGGACTTCTATTAAATGTGAATTAATGGAACATGACACTGAAAGGATTACCATATTAAATGTGGTTTGTGACTCTGATTGATCACTCCAAACGTTGCTAACTATGACAGTATTTGATCCCAATAGTAAACAAGCAACAAAAATTAAATATAAGCACTGAATTGGAAGCCTCGGCCAACTTGAACCAGTGTGACCGCCAGTAGACGAAGTGATGCAAATCGTTGAGTTAAAACGAAGTAAATGTAATATTAGTTGTTGAGCCCGTAGAGTTAAAATATTTGAATAATTTTCTACAAGCACTGGTGTCATGAAGTGCTTTGTCCAGTGTTGACAACATGAATTCAGCCGGTATTTGATCGGTAATCACTGTGGAATTCATCAATTTAGGTTAAACACGTTTGCCATATTCAAACATTTTTCATCAGAGTTAAAATGATTTGGAAATTAGTTGCGTTTTAGTCTCTCAGCTTGTGTTTCATGGGCGCTAGTAAAATACTGAGTTCTACATTGCCTTTCTATTGAGAAAAACGGTGAAGCAAAATTCAAAATGCAACTATCAAATTGCTTGAATGAAAAATATGACTTGAGAACTCACTTTAGTTCATTTCAAAGTTGCCAGCGATGAAAGTTAGAATTTGTTTTCCATCCATTCTGCTCATTTTTCTCCAATACTTTCTACTCGTTAGCTTCGAGTTTTCACTATCTAACTTTTTTTAAGCATTGTTTATCTATTTAAAAGTAATCATTACATGCCTTTTAAACGTAATCATTTCACGCTATTTTACGCACTTTTTTCAATGAACTGTGAAAACTTTATCTCCTCTTTTATATACCTGGAATATCCGTTTTTTTCTTTTGCATTTGCGCACGTGGCTTGACAGCTCGTTAGACCGGCAGAGGCAGGCCGCTTGACATTACCATAGCCCTCCGACACCTCGACTCCCTCTCTCGCGGGACGCATGACTCAGTCACAGCCTTCCTCTGAACCTACAGTGGCACTCACGCCTGATTCATACAGGAGAAGCTGAACTTGACATTTATTGACGCTGTCGGAAGAGATTTTGTAGCGATGTTAGAGTGAAAGGGAAAATTTTTAAAGATGTAAAGTAAAATTGGAGGATGTAGAATTTTTTAACACCAAAAGTAAAATAATAAGAGAGTGAGAGTGTTAATACGATGCTGCGATGTTGAAGAAAAAGGGAAGGATAAAGTTCATATGTAGACGTATTATAGAGAAGAGGAAAGCTTTCAGTGTAGTGGAGGGGCAGAGGGAGAAAGAGGAGAAAGTAAATTGTTCTTAATGCTATTGAGCAACATTAGAAAGAAAAGAGATAATTTTTGTTAGTTTTGGAGCAAAATAGCCACAAATTTCTGTACACGCCTTTTGAGTTACACAAAAACATTGAAAAATAACTCGCTTGAAAACCAAAATGACGGCATATGAGAGAAATGTATTGCGTGTTGAAGGACGGCTGATGAGTTCTCACAGAGTTTAAGCACTCGCGCATCCAAAAGTCGGATGTGAGTGTTTGTGAAATCTAATAAGTGTGACGAAATTTTGGCTTATTTAGTTATCATAGTTGGCCACAAAACCCTCACGACCCTCTTTGAGACAACGCTTAAAAACTGCCGGGAAAAGGGAATTTGTATCATAACTCATTTTCAAAATTCACTCGAGTTCTGATAAATTTCTGCAGCAGTTTTCAAAAAGTTTATTAAGAGCAACCGTGAACTTTTTATTATCTCTTGCGGTACATCTCTCACAATCAAGCTCGATATTTAAGTTTCCAGCTTCGACATCAGTATTTCAAGTTGCCACGAGCGTCACAAAGATTGAACACGTTGACTACGTACTGGTACACGCATGTACTACAAGGTAAACTTCTAATATTTGTACCGGTATAAATGAACCGCATTTTAATCATTTCATTACTTTTTTCCGAATAGATTTTAGCGTATGAGGTAAAGTATCATCGTAGTATAAAATTTTGTACAATTCTTAGACTAGATAGAAATGAATTCAAGCAGTTAAGTCGATTTATCAACTCTGCTACTTACAACCAAACTTAACCGTAACTCAACCAACCGTAGCCACCGTGCTTTACCGTAATTTAACCAAACGTTGCAACCGTACTTAACCGTAACTTAACCCACTGTAGCCACCGTGCTTAACCGTAATTTAACCAAACGTTGCAACCGTACTTAACCGTAATTTAACCAACCATTGCAACCGTACTAAACCGTAACTTAATCAACCGTAGCAACCGCGCTTAACCGTAATTTAACCGACCGAAGCAACCGTACTTAACCGTAGCTTAACCAACCGTAGCAACCGAACTTAACTGTAACTTTACCAACCAGAGAACCGTACTTAACCGTAACTAAGCCAACCGTAGCAACCGCGCTTAACCGTAACTTAACCAACCGTAGCAACCGTACTTAACCGTAACTAAACCAACCGTAGCAACCGCGCTTAACCGTAACTTAACCGACAGTAGCAACCGTACTTAACCGTAGCTTAGCCAACCGGAGCAACCGTACCTAACTGTAACTTAACCAACCGGAGCAACCGCGCAAGCGTGTAAAGCTCGGATCGCCAGCAAAGTGACCACCCTGACTTGAGGGATGTACAGCTGGCGTCCGAGCGGCAGACAAGACGAATGATTGACATCCTCACCACCACACAACAAACGTCAGTGACCCTTCCACTTGATCGTCAAAAAGGATGCATGATATTAATCGTGGGAGTAAATACGATAATTATTGGTGTCATCTTAAACGAAAATTTTGATTTTTTCAATGATAAATTTTGATCATCAAACCCATAGTTTTTTTCAGCAACAACTTTAGATTCCTAGTGTTCTTTTAAGCCTTTTATAGTTTTAAATACTTTACTCTCAATTGCATAAAGTAGTAGTCTGTGTTATGAAAAAACTTTATAGGTATAAAATTTTAGCTCAGGGTAAATGCTTTTCACTTAGTTTTTCCACTTACCCTACCAAGTCTATCTGGAATCATCCCTTATCATCTCTTTTTTGCACGTTGTCTATCTTGCCAGCCTTTCCCCACTCTCTTGTTTCTCACATGGTTTTCAACTCCCCATCTTCCTAACTGCTCCACTCCTATAACTACTCCATCCTGCACGCCTCCTCATTTTATCAATTTGTACAATTAAAATATCCCCTCCACTTGGCTCGCTTCCTCATTTCCCAATTTGCGCCACTCCCCTATTTCTGTTCTGTTGAGCGCTTTCTCATTTACCCAATTCGCACCACTCCCCTATTTCTGTTCTGTCGAGCTCTTCCTCATTTAGCGAATTCGCACCACTCCCCTATTTCTGTTCTGTCGAGTACTCTCCCATTTCCCCAAATCGTACCACTCCCCAATTTCTGTTCTGTCGAGCACTTTCCATCTCCCCAATTCACACCGCTCCCCTACCTCCCTCCGTTAGCACAGCAGCCGGATGGTCGAATCGATTATTTTTCACCCGCAAATTCGATGTCCTCTCAAATTCTTCCCTTCACCTCCCGAACTGATAGACGCTATTGTTGAGTTCCATCTACAGCAAAATTACCGCTCTTTACCTATGCTTTCCACTGATGTTTTTAAACTGAAAATTGTTGAAAATTAATTTTAGAATTAATTTATCGTAAGTGGAAATGCACTAGAGTAAAACTGACTTTTTCTGAGCTTGTAAAATTCTACATTATTCAGCGTCTCATTCTTTTAAGCTTTTATTCATAAATGAGCAGAACTGGAAAAGGTTTGGAATATACGGGGTGGTACATTCAAAAAGCTACACAACCACCCACAGTCACTTCGTGCTTATGTTGAGGTCTTTAAAAGTTATAGAAAACAGTTGCCGTTTTGAGTTTTTTCTTACGCCCTGGAACATGGCTATAAAACGATCAAAAGAAGAAAACTTATGCAAAAAATGAAGTACAGCGCATGTCAGTGTTACAAATGTCACTATTTAAGCAAAGTTACGCTGATATTGAACATGGTCGCCAAATTTAAAAATGTATGTATTACATTTTGTTTTCGAATAAGGTACATTTATAACTCACCCCCATATTAAAACAATTCTTTCATACATGCGTTCATGTTAGGAATACGAGGTGAAAAGTTACAAGGTACAACAAAACGTCGACTACAAATAATATAACAAAGACAACTGAAATGAAATATATTCCCAACCAATGAAAAATATGCCATTACGATTTTTGAACTTCATACATTTATCCGAACATTGAAAGTCATTGAAATCAAGTCTGAGTGAGAATAAAGGCCGATTTGGGTGTCGTTGACAGACATCGAGTGCCATCATTATCGACTGTCATTTGGCAGACAGAACAGCTCGATTTGATCGACACAAAGCCCTCCTTGCAGGCTTCAGGAGACAGTGGCGGCTCCGATAGGATGATAATAATGAACTTGAAAGAAGCAAAATTGCCTGATTTATGATGTGAATTTTCATTTTTCCAATCTCCATCATTAGATTTTACAACTTGGTAAATCCTGTTGTGAAAATTCCGGTCGCAAAGTAAATTAAATATTTGGTTTAAAACCCGTAGAGTTTTGTGCGTTGTTGGAAAAATCAAAAGAAAAGTAAATGATGGTTTAAAAAACCGTAGAGTTTTTTGTTCATTACACGAAATAATTTCGAAATATTTTGTTCCGACTTGTGTTGTAAATTAGAGTTTTTTAACTCTCTATTTTCGATTTTTTTGGACCATAAGTCGGGTGTACTCAAAGTTACTGGTCGGACTGTATAAGAACGAAATTTAAACAATGTGTTGAATGTAGGCGTAGAGAAGGCCAAATGTGAGCAATTGTACTTCTACCCTGTTAACCGCCACTGGAGTGACACAGCGGCGTATCCACACTGCAATTTCAGTGACAGCCCTCTGTTGCTTAACATAACTGATATGAGGGCAGTGACCATCGTTAATGGAGAGAAGCCCCATACGTCATCTTATACGGACAGATGCGGTTAGGCAACACTTTGCGTCAGCTAGCTAAGGGGACGGTGACAGTAAAAATTCAACGAACAAGGAGCCGAAAACTGAACATTGACGATTGACAGGTTAAACTGCTACATTTCTTAGAGTATCTCTTATACCATGTGTTTCTCAACATTATTATGAAAACTGTTTATTAATCAATAACTTTTGAAAGTACTTAAGCGTCAACGCATGTCTAAGCAAGAAAATATCAGCACGATAGCACTTTTCTGTTCAAATAAATACATGTGTAAGTGTGGGCGTAGATAAGGTTTGCATGTTCAAAGTTGTTTTAACATTTGATGCTTCTTATTTTACAAACTAAACCCCGAAGTGAATGTAAGAAACACGTGTCTGTTGTTGCCTCTAGCTCTAATGTAAGTAATGCTTCTCAACTGGTCATGCTCACACAGAGTAAGCACATGAAATGCTTCTGCATAATTTTTGAATCCTCTAAACGCGAACAAACTTTTGGGAAAAGTGTTAAGAGAATTGGCTCTTCATTCCCTTTCTCTTTGGATATACAAAACTGAAGAAAGAAAAAAAAAAAAAGTGTCTCAAGAATTTATCTTCCAGCTTCGTGCATCAAAATCCAGAAGCCTAATCGTTATTAACTTTCATGTGAAACAGCTGAGAACAAACCCAGCTCAATTTATAGCAAAGGCATTGCGTTCCCGAAAATATCAGGGAACGACGAGAAAACTCCGCCAGACTCAGCAGCCGTCGCGTTAACGAAGGAAGCGTCGATGTCTGACGCGGCAGCGGGACTTGTGAGTGATGGGGCGTGGGCTGCTGTCTGCGCTGCTGCTGCAGCTGTGTCTACAGCAGCTGTGGCAGCAGCTGTAGCAGTAGCACAAGCAGAAATAGTAATATCGTAGCCGTAGAAATCACACCTCTAGCACCAATAACAGAAATAGTTGCAGTTTTGGCAGCAGAACTAGCAAAAATAATAGTATAGTAGCCGTAGAAATCACACCTATAGCACCAACAGCAGAAATGGTAGCATCTGTGGAATCCGCATCTATAGTGGCAGCTGCGGAAATAGAAGCAACAACAGAAGTTGTAGCAATAAGAGTAGAAACTATAATAACAATCAATAGTAGTTGTAGTAGTATCAGTATGCTGTAAATATAGTTGTTACAGGAGGAGCAGCGGCGGTTGCATATTCTAATATCTCAATCACAAATGGACCAATTTTGTTCACTCGTCTGCAATAACAACCCAAACACAAGAGGCAGCGTTGGAGAAGAGAATACATGAACGCTCGTAGCGATGGTGGCGTTAACTGCTATGATACATGTATATTTTTATATATATATTTATATGTAACAGTTATAAACATAGAAGTAGTTAACTTCACTTTCACTACGAGCATTCATGATATATACATATATATATATATCTATATGTTTTGCCACCGGTTAATGGTGTGATGTTGTAGGAGGCGGTGACGTCTTAGGTCGGTGTGAATGTGTCAGTGTGATGGTGTTGTGTGCAGTGTTGTGTGCAGTGTTGTGTGCAGTGTTGTGTGCAGTGTTGTGTGCAGTGTTGTAATGTCAGGTGAGAGTGATGCACTGCAGCTGAAAGTGGAACTGAGGTTGTAGTGTTACAACACCATATTGTCACAGAATTATGTATCATCCTTCAATGATTTAATTCTACGAGTGCTATCTGTATTTTGTTGATACAGTCTTTATATGTTAGAAGAGCGTATTAGAACGTGCTGGCTGTTTACCCTGTCGTTGAAGATCTCATCTGGAATATTAAATTACACTTCTTCGTCACGCCCCCTAGGTTCCAAAAGTTTCTTATCACTCGTAACGCACGATTTTATCGTGTGTCCATTTTGCGCGTGTGCTCCTCTAAGAAAGGAAGCGCTACGTTCAATTAGATAAGGGCCGGACACCAAGCAATGAGTTGACGGGCTGACGCTCGCTGTGCCGGAGGCTGTGAGGCCGAAAGCCGATTCCGTTGTTTTACGAAGACAAACATTACATGTGCTGTTAAATAACACGTTCCCTGTTTATTTGCTAACGACGTTTCGTAGTGGTATATTAGTTGAAAACAACGTTTCACAGTAATATATTTATGAAAATCTACCATGATGTTTTTTCCTACAATAGAAACAACGGAAGTTATAGATCCTTGTCTTGTGTCGTGCTTAGAACCTGAAGTCTGAACGAGAAATGTGGAGAGCAACTCGTGACACCTGAACAGTTTTATGCGTGTGGTCACGCCATGTGTAGTATTACACAAAAATATGACAAGTGGTCGTAGAAATTAGGAATATCAAAACAAGAAAATAATGATACGAGGCGTCCATTTCTTATCATTTGCGCCGATGTTCTTAATTTTCCACTCTCCTTTTAGACACTTCACAGAGCCACTGAGTTTTTCCGTCTCACTTACTTCAAAAACTGCTCATTTGTTACTTCAGTCACTTCACAAAACTGGTGATTTATAACTTCACCCAATCCATAGAGCCACTGTTTTATTACCTAAGTCACTCCACAAAGCCACTAAATCTCATGACCTCCGTCACTGCACTGCAGCCGCCGCAAGATAAAGTAAATGTTTTCTCCCCTGTTTTGCAGCTGCTAACCTTGCCATCCCCAAAATTTCTCGCAGGAGCATAACAGATTCTTATTTTAAAGCTCTCTGGCAGGCCTTTAAGGCCTGTTTTGAAAAATGATGTTGAAACCAGAGCATCTTGAGGGTAAAATATATGCCTCTATTGGTATTCTGGACTATCTGCGAGAAAAAGTCTATTTTGCGCGCTTCTTTCTTTAGGAAAATGAGGAATACATTCACTACTGCCACATTCATTTGGTATGAATTCAACTTTCTGCTCCTGAGAACGGACAAAATACGACTCTAGAGCATGACTTATAAATCTTAATTCATTCCGTTCAAATCTAAAGCTCATACCATAGCCCACATGCTAAGCTGAATGCTGGATTTTCTATCGTAAAAATTGTACGGAAAAATAGGAAGATGCAGAAAAGAACATGAGATTTACTCAGAACATTCGTGCCCCTCAGGCACCAGAGAGTATTTTTGTAATGGGCCAGAAGACCTTTGTAATAAGGCCATGCCACTTCAGGCAACGATGATGTCATCATTCCTGACCATGGGCAGTGTGTCAGAAATAAACTGAACCTGAAAAATTCAAACGTAGCACTTCTCTCCTGAAAGTAAAAGCCAAATTTTCTGTCTTTACTTAGATTAAGGGGGAATTACCGCCAGTAAAATTGGGTGAACAAGCTGCCTTAGGCTTATTAGACAGGCGGTGGTCGTAGGCAGCGCTTTACCGCCGCACACCTGCCCCTCGCTCGCCTCTCTACTGCCCTCCGCCTTGGCAGACTGCCGCTTATTGCCCCGATTAAATACTGCGCCTTGGCCCTTTTATGACAGAATGTTTGCGTCGTTTACATAAAAAACGTACCGCGAGTCACATTGGTTCTGAATTTCATTCCAATGGCTGGTGTTAATCATGTCTCTCATTTGATAGAATTGTTGATGAGAGTAATCATTATGTGTGGATTTTGACAGAAAAAATCTTAGAAAAAATATTATTCATGATCACAGAACGTGGAATTTTCTTAGAACATTTGTGATGTAGTTCTAATCTGAATTCCTACACGGTAAGTCATCCGCAAAGAATTCTTCAACACAATTACTGTGAGATGCTCTTAGGAATTTTTTTGTGAAATTTGCTACATTGTCAGAAATTTTCTAACAGAGTTCCAGAGAACGTGTCCCGCTCTGTCGTGTCCCGACAGAGAAAACTTTTTTTTGACGACGATCAATATTCAAATTATTTGATTACACTGAAATGTTAAGATATGGAGAATATGATACAAAATTAAAAAAATTCTGCGTCTGACGCTCTTTCAATTTTCATTCCGATAAAGTCGATGCTCATGATATATTGGAGCAAATAACACCTCCTTAAAATCCCTTATGTGAACCCTTCAACCAATTTAAACTAGAGAAAAAGAGAGCAAAAATTTGAGGTTAAAATGTTTCTCTATGATTTTCAAATACGTAACATCAATGAATGCTCTGATAATTTTCAGAAGCACGTAAGCGCGCTTTATGTTTATTTGAATTTTATGGGGGAAATGTTCCCTTAAAGTGGTTTCTAAACCTAACGCTGCTAGGTACGAGCTTAGAGCAGTCATATACTGTAAAACTAACGCAATCTATAATTACATCCGCATTAAAGCGTCTGATTCTTAAAACGAAAAGCAACGCTAAAATCGCTGTGCTTATAGTCATTTTATTAATACAATGAGTAAAGTCAAAATTGATAAAATCGAAGGTTTCGAACTCATCGGTTCATCTTCAGCAAAAGTTATGCTCTACAACAAACAAATATGAGTTAATCAAAACAACAGCATACAAAAGAAAACTGCAACACACAAAAATAGTCGGAGATATAAAATCCTTAAAATAAAAATAAATGAAAACGCGAACTAATGATTACGTGTTCGCAACGGGAAGAGGAAAGGCACTTTGAGTGTCATTTAAAGGAGGTCTGAGTTTAAAAATGTCGGGAGACTAGAGGATACGTAAATCAATCATGTCTGGGGAGCTAGATATTATCTTAAAATGGTTCACAGAAACAGGGATGTTGCAGTTTTCAGCGTGGGATCGAACAGAGGACACTGGAGGGGAACCAAGAGGACGGCCGGTTCTACAGCTGCGCCCAGCGAGCTCGGCAACTCTGGACATAAGAGTACGACAGGTGGAACCTACGTACTGTGATTCACAACGTGAGCAACTAAACTGAAAGCCAGAGATGAGCACATAGCAGGGGGCAGCTTATCCTTAAAGTGGAAGAGGGAACTGATTGTAAAATTATTGACAAAAATAGAATGAACTTTAAGTGGCGGAAAAAATTTATTGATTAGGAGTTGAAGCTCCTCACTCAAATTAACCGACTGGTGTCCGAAATGAGGAAGTTTGAGAAGAAACTTT
This sequence comes from Platorchestia sp. MABIK, assembly GCA_014220935.1. Lineage (NCBI taxonomy): Eukaryota > Metazoa > Arthropoda > Malacostraca > Amphipoda > Talitridae > Platorchestia > Platorchestia sp. MABIK. The sequence continues at coordinate 15,943 of JACJUY010011125.1, forward strand.
TGTTGATTTAATAATTGAAGTGCTGGCGTGTTATCATAAATCTTTGATAAAATGTGCTGATTTGTTTGTCGATACTAAATAACGGAAAACAGTTCTTGAGAAAAATAGTCTTAAAAAATCGAATTCTTGATGCAAATATTGGAAGTCAGTACAAACTATCAACGCCCTATTTATGATCCATCCTAATCATTTAAAGACTGTCATAATCATTTTAAACCGGTATTTTACAAAAGGTACGCAGACTGTATGTTTATCTGTTCAAAGATAGATCTCCAGTGGATTTTTTCTCAATTAATTGAATTCGTGTCAACAAAACATTAGATTTACGAGGGAAAACGAAACAAACAACTGTTTACCGCTTCTGGATGTCAATGTCAGTAGAGTTGATAATACTTTGTATTGTTATGTTCATAGGAAAGAAACCATCTCGGGTTCAGGTGGTAGTTATTTTAGTTTTTGTGCAAACCATTTAAAATCTGCAGCATTCGAACCCTCATCCATAGAGCGTTTATAGTTTGTACCGATTTCCAACATTTGCATCAAAAATTCGATTTTATACTATTGTTTTCTATTAAGAACGGTTTTCTGTTATGTACTATTGATAAACAAATCTGTAAATTTTTGTCAAAGATTTGTGATCACACGCCAGCACTTCAATCATGTAATTAACAGAAGTTTTTTCTTCAGCTTCCTAATTTCGGACACCAGTCGGTTACCTGAATGAGGAACTCCAACTCCTAATCAATTTATTTTTTCCACAACTTAAAATTCATTCTATTCTTGTTAATAATTTTAGAATCAGTTCCCTTTTCCTCTTTAAGGATAAGCTGCCCCCTGCTATGTGCTCATCTCTGGTTTTCAGTTTAGTTGTCCAGTTTTGTGCTGTAGTTTTTTTGTGTGTTGTTGTTTTGATTTACTCATGTTTGCTTGTTTTATTGCAGAACTTTTGCTGAAAATGAACCGATAAGTTCGAAACGTTAAATTTTATTAATTTCGACTTTACTAATTGTATTAGTAAAATGACAATACGTATAGCGATTTTAACCTTGCTTTTCGTTTGACCAACTAACGCATTCGTAAAGCAGTTATATACTACGAAAAAATAATTTCAACTGATTGAATTTGAGAGTCATAATCAAATACCACATCTTTGAACAAATTTCACAGCCATTATTATGAAGAAAAAAATTTGAATCCAAAATTGAAGCGAATGTTCTTGCCATATCGAAGAGGCACTCTTCTGTTTAGCCTCCAGTCTCACACTAACGCAGTTCGCTCGAATTCTCATTCCCCCAAAATCTGCAATATGCAGCCAAGCATCAACGCGGGAAGGAAAGTTTTCAGATGAAGCCAGCCAGACTTCAGTAGGAAGTGAGATCAAAATTAGAAGTCATTTAAGGCCTGTGACGAGTCAAAATGAAGGTAATTATTACGCACGTAATTGCCGAGTAATTACGCTGGTGTAGAAATGCTCGAGGCAAATTAGGAGAATCCTAAAGCGCTGGAGACGTAACGTCTCCTCCCATCTCCTCTCTTCCATTCTCTCCTAGTATGCGTCAGACTAAACAGTGTTTAAACATAAATAGACATCACACAATCTCTACTATTTTTATGTTAGTTTCGAATGAATTTGCGTCAATCATGAAATTATATCAAGAAACTGTAGAAACTTGTCAGAATGATTTTTTTGTCTGTTCCAGAGCTTTGGTACTATGAGTGCCCTGTGAACTAAAAGATTTTTTCGCTTACGTTGGAGATTTATTCTGTTGAAAGTTCTTGAATGAAAAACAGAAAACTTTGCATTGCAATCCCGTGACCGGATGTGCAGTCATGGTGTATATTTTACATTTGCGGAAGTAATCGTTAGTTAGGTTGCCTAAAACATATTGTTCATCATTTCCAATCTCTTCCGGCAGCCTCATGGATTTACGAATGTCCATTTCTTCAGCAGCAATGTAAAGAACTATTTTCTAAAAAAGATGACTATTAGTTGAACGGAACTTTGATTTTTTTCCATTGTTCTATTGTTTTATTCTGATTTACATTAAAATTCAAGAGGTCAAATGCTCAACAGACTTTCTAATACCGTATTTGTAACTAATACCCTTACTTGCAGTGTTCCTTCGACACCTACTTGAATTTTCAGCGAAGTTCTTTGAGTTGTACTGAGTGGATGTCGTTTTTTTCGGATTTACCTAAAATTAATTCACGGGGCTATAACATTGTTTTGACGCCATGAGGTTCGATCAAAGTAAGTCCATGTTAGTGATGGTGCACGAGCTCTTTAAAAGTTCGGATCACAGGCTCTCCGTCACCTGACTCCAACATTTTTTGTTAAGACGGACCCAAGGTGATGTCCGGGCCTGCTCTGCCCGGGCGCTGGGCACGGTGGAGAAAACAAGGAAGAGTCATTTCTATGGGGGGAAATGCACGTCCTCTTGTTCGGCTTGCCAATGGAATGGCTTTATTTCAAACAAACTTTATGACGTTGTGACCATTGCGACATGTCATTAGGCTAATAGTAGGGCCTGATTTGAGGCTAGCAGTGTTGCCAGATACAGTTTGAGCCCTGCTATTGGTTCGTTACCATGACGTCAGCATTGCCGAATGGTCGACAAAAAAAGACTGGTTTGACCCTACCGTGGAGCTGGGCAGTGGCCGTGTGATCAGAGGGAAGTTAGGCAGCCAATGTTACCAGTGAGTCCAAGATATGCAAACTAACTTCCGGACTGGTTTGCAGTCTATAAGTCCACGTACACTTCTCAAATGGCCTGCTTAATTGTGGTTAATTATGCTTAAACGACTTCCTGCCTAAAGCGTCTTATCAAACAGTAAGCGAGATGTTATAACTTCGAATGTAATTGTAATCGCGACACAGGAAAACAGATACACCGAAACTAAAAGTAGTCTGGAGCGAGGTGTTTCATTTATAAGTATAAGAAAAAAGAGCTGCAACTAACATTTCACTTCATGTTCGCTAGCACAGTGCACCACTTTCAAAAAAACCAGCTTAGAAATTTTTTCAAATGATCATCTATTACTACTTCTTGTTTTCATCACCGGGAACACTTTATTTTCGCGCCCCCTTGAGAAAATCATCGCTAGCAATATTGAGGGAATTTTAAAAGTTAGTTTTTTGATTCGAAAGGTCACGGGTCAAATTGTTCTTTGGAAATGTTGCTCTTCCTGGCGTTTCCATGCTCGAAACGATTTGGTTTCCAGTTGCAAGTCTCATTAGAATCGCATAAAGAAGATCTTTGGCGATTCTGAGCTACGTTTCCGAGAAGAATTTTCAACGGCCACTCAAAAGCAACTCACTTCTGAATCTCTGCAGAAAGATTCGAGAAGCGCCCGAGAAATGAGCCTTCGTCCGATTTAATCTTCCACAGGCCCTTACCCAGCGCTTGAGTTCTTATTTTCTGGCTTATCTTGGCCAATTTTCTGTAGCAGTTTTGCCACTAGCATTCTACTCGCGCTCGCAAACCTGTTCAATTTTCCAAGTCTTTTTGAAAAGTTGGCCAACTTTTGTTGAAGTTCGAAACACAGGAAGAGGCTCCGAGGCGTGAGATCTTCCCTCGGCCTTCTCTTGCCGGGCCTTTCTTGACTGGACCTTCCCTCGCCGGGCCTTCCCTCGCCGGGCCTTTTCTCGCCGGGCCTTCCCTCGCCGGGCTTTCCCTCGCCAGGCCTTCCCTCACCGGGCCTTCCCTCGCCGGGCCTTCCCTCNTGGGATATCTTGATGGGATATCTTGATGGGGTATCTTGATGGGGTATCTTGATGGGGTATCTTGATGGGGTATCTTGATGAGGTTTCTTGACGGGGTACCTTGAAGGGGTATTTTGATGGGGTATGTTGATGGGGTATCGTAATGAAATTGTTAGGGCATTTTGATGGGGGCGTTTTGATGTGTCTTGATGGGTGTGTGAGTGCAATATCTTTGGATCTTGACTGCCTGTGACGACACTGCATGAGGCTGACCATCCGTTCGTTCTGCTACAAAGTTTGATATCAAAGGAACAAGAATTGCTTCATTATATTCATACAGTATTTTACTTTGTGTTTCATCATCTTAGAAGATGGAAAATACTGAAAGCTTTGGTGGAGGTTTATTTCAACGTATGAGAATTTTTCGAAGGAAAATTATCAAGAAAAATTTCAAGAGTACTTCAGGATTCGCGTCACTGCAATACGCACAGTAGCAAAGCTACATTTTCCATGCGAAATTCTGCAAACTCAGCAAATGAGGTTTTAGATTTTGATTACTGTAATAGCTGTTTCCTCCGAAAACAAAAGTCCAAATTGATCTGAAACTGAAGCACCGTAATTCTCGGGACTTCAACAATGTCTTGAGAAATGAGCTCGAGGCTGAATTTATTTATGGGTGTCTTGAGTGTGGAAGGTTGTAAGGGATGTGAAAAGTCGATCTGACATGCTGGTTGTGAATCTGTGAACAAATGTACGTGTGTGTTCTAATGACGGAATATTTTCAATAGAGAATCGTCAGGCACCGCATATGTGAGCTGCTTTTTGACGCTCTCGATGTGACGTTGAAAAAACAGGGATAGAATGCAACGAGTACCCAACTTCATGATGCTTAACTTAGAGGAATTCGTTTCACTTTCTTTAACTTCATACGTTTGATTAAAATAAGCCGTGTAGAATTCATTCAGCTGCATAACTGCTAGAAATTGGCTCTGATGATAAATAGCTTCAATTTTTCAATCTATGCGCAAATTTTTGCGATGATCTGAATTAAACATTTGCATCGCTTGAAGCAAACTACAACAGCTACGAGTTTGGATATTAACGAAATTGCTTCAAAGTTTCAGACACCCCTTGAACTGACCCCATGACAGCACGCGTTAAGAATTCTGTATCTTTGAATGAATAAACAGGAGAAGAGCGGTATTCGCTCAATAACTCTCCTCCCGCAGGGCAGCTCGTAAAGCCGTCCCCAGTTTTACACAAAAAGCAAACGTGTGATCTGGCTGAGGGCCCTCGATGCTAACGACCGGCTCCCAAGTCGGCGCAATCGATTCGTCCGCTCGAGAGACGCGTGCTCTGATTTACGTGCAGACCAAACATGGCATCTTTTGGACGTGGATGGATCCCAGGCCCGGAACTCGACCCTTGACGAGATTTCTCCAACTGTTAGTTTATTTGTTTGCAGAGCAAATTATAGAGAATGAACTGGTTCCAGTGAGCCACGCGACGTCAATTGAAATGAATTTTATATATCTGAAAGCTGAAAAAAAGTTCATGAGCTCAGTTCTGTGTTTAGTTTTTAACCTATATTGGTTCATACAAGAGCTAATTAAATATCAGTTTGATTTTTAGTCTCAGTGTATGAACAACGAAGTGAAATACATAAATTAGAGCAATGGGAGACTCGTTTAGGTTCATCACATTTTTTTATCAAAAAATACCTATACGCAAAGACAAAAAACTCGACCACTTCCATCGTTTTCAGTTTCTCGAAGGAGCAAAAAAAATTTACATGAAAGTTTTAAGGTGTGTTTTTCCTTAAGCTGTGCCCCTTGTTTACAGTCAAATTTAGACGAATTTGATCAAGATTCTACGTCTTGTGAATGAACTCATTGTCTTATCGCCCACAAGCAATTAGCATGCGAAATAAAGACGCCTCACGCCTCACAAAAATTGAGCTCGTATTTCTAACTTAGATATGCTTTATTAACACTTATCTTCCAGTCTCCAATAGCACGTGTTACTAAAATTAAAGAAAATTTAGTTCCTAGCTGAAAATTTTTGCTAGGGAATTGTTTTTTCTCTAATCAGTAAGATCGCTAATTTAACGTCAGAAATTAACGACGTTAACTTCACGCGACCGAAAATTAACGTCTGTACTCGACTCTGGCTGCATGACTGGACCAGAAATCGATGTCAGCTCACAGTGCTGGCTGCATGACTGGACCAGAAATCGATGTCAGCTCACAGT
>JACJUY010011127.1:0-26547 GCA_014220935.1 Platorchestia sp. MABIK
ACACAAATCAGGACACCCAACACACACACCTGCCCACCACCCACACCACACTCGATATACAACACTGGGCACCCAACACACACAGCACTGGGCACCCAACACACAAACAGCACTAGGCACCCAACACACACACAACACTGGGCAGCTAACACAGGACCCCCAGCACCCACCCAGTGCTGCACAACAGCCATCACGAGCTGCATGCGAGTGGCGTGCCCCCGGATCACGACTCCCCGCCGCGTCAGGTACTGCAGCAGGAACACGCTCGATAGCTTACGGTGGCTCAGCAGCTTGGCCACGTCCGGGCACGACAGCAGGATCGCAGTGCATGCTTCTGTGTGTGGAAAACGACAGAAATAATTAAAAACACTGAGCGATAATAACTAACTTTGGCAATCGTCGAAATTGGAACTATCAAATGCAAGATTTTCAATGGACCAAAATCTTTTGCCACAAGAGTATATTATTCATTAGTGGTACTAGTGTTGACTCAAGTGCATGGATACGCACGCGATGCTGTTAGAAATTGACGAACTTATCCCTAAATAACAATTGCTAAAAGTAAACAACACTGTAAATTCAAGAAACGCCCCAAAATTCATGAATTCAGTGAAAGAATACGTAAAAGTAAGCTCGTAATAAGAATATGCATCAGAAGCGCTTATAACACAAGTTACAGCACTGGTATACACACCAACATTGGAGAATCGGACCTCTCAATTGCACAGGTGTAACTCCTTTTACACGTAAACTTAATCCGATACAAATACCATTAGGAATAAAATAACACTGTAGGCATGGCCCCAAACATGTTTCTTGTTTATCTGTAATATCCAGCATGCATCAGTCTGAATTTGTTCTGTTTTCTACTGTATTTTTGAATGATTTTTAATGTTGGGTATAGAGTAAGAGTTTAAGCGTGTGTTTTCAAGTGCTCATTGGTCGTTTTATGTTCTTGATTTTGCTGTGTTTTTGTGTTTGAATATTTTCTTGATGCACTGTCTTTCTTTCATTTTCAGTCACTCAGATTTAGAGTAAACTAGGGTGGTGTCTCTTGACAGAGCTTTTCTTTTACCTTATAAAACAAAGTGTTGATCTGGTGAATGTTGCTTCATTGAACAGTTTGGTTTGCGTGTACATATTTTTTTGTTGCTCTAGGCTCAGATTTACTTGATGTTGAGCATGAAGTTTTCTTTTGGCCTATTGTTTTTTTTATTTCTTTTTATAGAATGATTAAGTTTTTCAGTTTTACCAGATTTCAAGACCATTTTTGTAATCATATTTTTCTTCCGTTACATTTTTTTAAATTTGTTGTTGAAGGATTTGAGTTTGATTTCATTCATATTCATTTTTTTCAGTTGCTTTGTTTCATTTTTTGCTAATGCGTTTACTTTGTTTAGCCTGAATTAATTCTTAGCATGATTTATTTTGTTTTGCTTTTTACTTTATTTTGAAGTTTAATTTTGAGAAATCCAAAAGAACTGGTATGGTTTTTTATTTTTCCCTGAATTTTTATTTTTGTATTGTTTCTGTTTTCAGGGCTTTATTATACTGGCTTCTGATATATCTTCACTGTTTCCAAGCCCTGTCACTTGTCATTGCATGTCCAATCACCTGTTCCACAATAAACCATCATTTGTGCAACCTAGTGTCATTACTCCCTCACTATGTGGTTCACGAACAGCTTGGTGTAACGATGGGTAAATGCTAGTGCCCCGTCCTCTTACAACACCATTCTCACATTGAAGGTCGACCACAACAGTTTCAAACCTTTGAACAATCCATGACTTTGTCCAGTCACTGTGGTTCCTCATGAGTCCCAGAGCTGATTTTCCTGTACTTCAAATTGGAGTACTTCTTAAAGTTTGTCTCCCTCTTGCACTCAAATATCTGAAGATGGAAGATGCGAGACTACATCCTAGTGTGCACAGTGCAGATAACATGCTAGGTATGGGTATCCTCTCACCACAGCCTCAAGCTCAAACTCTCGCACGTTTTTTATTGACATACTCCCCACTTGACTAGCCCAGCGTTACCCTCGCCAAACTCTTCGATGCCAAATTATTTCACACATTCTTTCTCATACTCCGAATTTCAACCCTAACAGCCTTTTCTTCTGCAGACGCTGCTAGGTCATTCTTTCCACAGGCTCAAAATTACTTATATAACACTCTCGCATTCTAATCCATCATCATAACTTTGAAGGTGTGATATTTCTTCACTAGTTTCTCACTGTCATAAAAAGGCGTCAATCCTACCATGCTTCAACTCATCTAACATCACAGACATCCATCATATCTAATGCATGAGCACACAAGCCATGTGATCATTATAAGTTATGGTCTTACGCTCATTATTGTAGTTACGGTCATGTGCTCATTATATCGTCATGGGCACATCATTATCAGTTATATTCATGTGCTCATCATTGTAAGCTATGGTCACGTGCTCATCATTGTAAGCTATGGTCATGTGCTCATCATTGTAAGCTATGGTCATGTGCTCATCATTATAAGTCACGGTCATGAGGTCATTTTAATAAGCTCTGGTTGTGAACTCGAGTTTTGCGAACACAAGTGCATGCACACTATACTGAGCCGACCTGTGGTGTCCACAGGAGCGATGCGGCCGCAGGTGGCGGTCTTGACGATGGAAGCGAGGTCGTCGTAGTGCAGCAGCATGAGCAGCTCCCTCGCCAGCTCTGTGTACTTCGAGTGTAGCAAGTTGGTCATGGTGGAGATGCTCCTATTTTCTCTTTTACATTGAGTTGAGAACGTGTATGCTTTTTCATAAAGTTAAGAACGTATATCCTTTTACAATGAGTTAAGAACGTATACCCTTTTTTTGAGTTAAGAATGTATATGCACGCAAGGAATTAGAATTATCTGGCTAGCTATGACATTTCCACCAATAACTAAACACTGCTTTAAAATCAGAAAGCATTGGACTTCTGCAGTGAATGTAACGTGCTGAGATAAGTGAAAAGAACAGAAATTATTTTAGCGAAATTGAGGAATTTCATTGAAAAATTTGCGCATCATGAAATCTGAGACATGAATGTCAAAAAATATAATGAAGATTAGATTAGTCGTTAGTTTTAGCCTCCCTACCCGCAGCAACAAATGCAATCCAAAGAGAGGAAGGCACCATTTAGTATGGAGTTAAGGAAACGCGGAATCTATGCAGAAAGGGCATAGAAACAGTAAGATGTGAAAGAATATTATGAAGATTAGATTAGATTATTAGTTAGTTTAAGCCTCCCTATCCGCTACAAAGGCGATCCAAAGAGAGGAAGGAGGAAGGCACCATTTAGTATGGAGTTTAGGGAACGTGGAATCTACGCAGAAAGGGCATAGAAACAGTAAGATGAGAAAGAAGTTTATGAAACAAGATCAAAGTTCAAGAAGAAAGCAGTAGGTGTTGAAAAAACAGGACAGCAGTGAACCGAAAAAAGATGGTCCGTAAAAGAACAAAAACCTACGTTATTTCAACAAAAAAGGAAGCCTACCTAACCCTTAGCTCGGGCCCTCACATAGTCTCCCTGGGAGCGCTAATTCCCATAGATACAATAGTTGTATCCCCCCTGAGGGGAGAAGATTATGAAACAAGATCAAAGTTGAAGAAGGAAGTAGTAGGTGCTTAAAAACCGGATAGCAGTGAACCGAAAAAAGGTGGTCTTTAACATAACAAAAACATTTTATTTCAACAAAAAGGAGGCCTACCTAACTCTCAGCTCGGGCCCTCACTTTTTCCCCCTGTGAGAAAATATAATGACAGCTAAGCTTACGATGGGCGGTAGAAAATGTAGGTAAGCATTAGATAAGTTAGTTTAAGACTCCCTAACCACAACAGAGATGTTGCAAAGAGAGGAAGGAACCATTAATTTAGGAGTCAAGGGAATGGGGAATCCATGCACAAGATGTGTTCTCACACACAGAAAATCTCCTGTTCATACATAGAAACCATAAATTAATTAGCAAGTCTGTGAAACAAGATAAAAGCTGATTAAGGTAGTAGGTGCTGAAAAATTGAAAAGCGGTGAACCGAGAGAAGGTGGTCCGTTATAAAGCAAAAACAACATTTTATTTTAATGAAAAGAAGGCCTACTTGACTTCCAGCTATGGACCATAAATTTTCCCCCTTGGATTGTTAATTCACATCTATACAATAGTTGTTTTCCCCTGGTAGATAGCAATCACTTTGCTAGCAGCAATGAATGGACAGTGTGACATTGTTTCTAATACAGCTTTGAATTTCGTTCCTTTCTTCCCACCCTACTGCAAGGACTCATCAAGCCAAAGGCAATACGCTCTTTACAAATCCTTGTTACCAAAATGTCACAGAAAAAAATAAAGAGTTGAAGTGAATAAAGAGTCTGGTGAAGTATTCCTATGATAATTTTGTTCACTCGTTAAAAATACAGGAAAGCGCTTGAAAAGAACTACTCATTCACGAGTCATATCTGATCAAGCACGTACAGGACACAAAGAGTGAATGAATCAATAAGAATTAGTTAGGCCAGTCTAGAATGTTCTAAAATGAAAAACTTATTCTAAATAATTCTTCTGAAAGTTTTCAAGCCGTTTACTCCATCAGAATTTGGGCAACAATTTTTTGCTCTCCATATTTGCATTTTTTTGAAATCATAAGTTTTCCGTAAATATTTTGAAGTAGCAGCAAAACCATTAAATGACTTGCCAATAGTGTGACTGGGCCCGTGGGGTTGCCACTCAATCCCCAGATGCTGTCCCTCCGTCACTCTACTCAGTCACACTTCTTTGCCTTTTGTTCAAACGGAGTTTCAAGACAAGCAAATAAAGTAAAAAGCATTCAGGACTCTCCATATGCAATTAAAGCAAACAAGTTAATTAAGAAATATTATGTTTAAGAGTTAGATTAAAGGCTAAATAATATTGTAACAAGGATGTCAAACAGCTGCGACTGTTTCAGATTATCACAACTGATGAAACGTTTTTCATGGTTTATTTGAAGAGCAATCATCACAAAAAATGGTTTGAGTTTTCTGGCTCGTTCGGATTAGCAAAGTTGGGTGATACCGAGGAGAGTGACCTTGGAACAGCACGCCTTGCGACTTACTGCTACTGCAGGACAGGTTGCACGGTGTTTTGCACAATGTACAACATCACAATTTTCTCATCACTCCCAACTGACTCGTTGAGTTTGCCGTTCTCTAAGCTAACCTTGAAGGCTGTGTTCCTTTATGAAAAAATAAGTCTCCCCAACTGACTCGCTGGGCTAGTCAATCTCTACGCTAACCTAGCAGGATTTGTTCTTTTGTGAAAGAATTAGTCCAAATATTTTAGTTAAGCTTAGCTGGAATTAAGGGAACGGAAAATTTCTGCACATGGTAATATCCACACTCTGTGCATAAAAGACCAAAATTTAAATAATTTAAAACAAGATAGAAGTTAAAGAAGAAAATAGTAGGAGCTGTTGAAAAATGAAAAGCAGTGAACCAAAATCAGAGGATCCATAACAAAACAAAAAAACTACACTATTCCAACAAAAGGAAAGCCTACCTTCCAGCTCGGGACCTCGCATCTTCCGCCTAGGAATGCTAATTTTCATAAACACAATAGCTGCACCCTCCTGAGGGGGGAATTCTAATCGATGGATAATTTGCCTAAGTATTTGACATCTTTTTAATCAAACAAATAATTTGCTTATAAATACATACCTATAACACTCAAAAGGCTAATTTACCTACACATACATATCTTGTATGCATGCAACCATTCCAATTTGGGAAACAGTTTCTAATGAACATTAAAGTTGAAATTGCAACTGCTGTTGAAAAATCAATCTAAATGTGGTGAAATGAACAAGTTTTCACGTTGTTCACCTCGTCAGAATTTAGGCATCAATTTTTGCACCTTAGATTTTCAATTTCTCACCTGCCTAAGCTTTTAGTGATTCTTCAAAGTGGTAGAAGAAATTTGATAAGACCAACCAATTCGTACTTCATGATCCAAACAACCAATCGATCAATGGAAAATAATGACCATCATACGCAGGGGCTCCGAGATTCTCATTTCAATTACGATCAAATACTAAATAAATCATCGAGTCGTGTCTAGCTACTAACGAGACAAACTCGCGTTCTCACAGACACAATTTCAAATCATAATGGAGAGCAAATTTTCATCGATGACCTGATGTTCTTAAGAGTTTGTAATCCGCACAGCAAAAACCCTTAATTAAGTAGAAACAATATTTCTGCAGAATGTGAGGAAAACGAACCAATAAATCACCTCCAAATAAAGACCAAGTACGTCAGCTAAATTTACGGAAACTAAAACATCTCAGTGAGCCGAATAGAAAAGAAAGCCACGCTCAGCTCAACTCACCAAATGAAACGCACAACAAAATTAGTTGAACTATAATAATGAAGAACTTCGACACAAAATGTTACAGAGTTAAGAGACAAAATTAAGGTACAGCAAAATACTTTTAAACGTTCCGAAACAGATAAAATATTTCATAAATAAGTGAAACTCTAAGATTCTCTTAGGTGCCACTCTGTGAGTGCCGAAAATGAGGCAGAAGATGCAGCACAGGTATAAAATTTTGCTGGTAAAACACAACAGAACTTGAGCACTTCCATCATGGCTGTAGATATGATGTGCACTGAGCCGCAACATTGCAGCAAAAATAAGGAAGCATCGCAAGAAACTAATTTTCATGATATCAACCAAACACCAAGCGACTCCCAGTGCAGTGTTTCGGATACCCATAAAATTATACATTCAACGAACCATAAGAACTAAATATCAGGCAATGCAAGTAAACTAGAGTTTGAAAATAATTACTTTTCTCAACCTTGTGCAATTTTTAATGAGAAATTACACAAGACATATTGTTGCCGAAGAGCATTCACGTTACTTCTCGCACGGCATGAGGGATGCAAGAGAGGCTTCATCAGAAATCGACGTGTAGACTTTTTTTTAGATTATAAAATTGAGGCGCTTTACTGAAGTAATAGATTTTTACACTCGCCACAGGTTGCAGCAATTGCATACTTGCTCTGCTGAAGACCTGTACAATGTACAATAATGGAAACATTTATGTTATATTGCAGCAGCATAAGTTTCAGAGGCAACACTTGAACATTCTTAATCAGCTTTATTTTAATGGTGAAATGAAAGTTGATAATACATAGATAAGTTACGCAACATAGAATAGATCGATTTCAATTGTCCAAAGAAAGAAAATTACGGCATTTAAGAACAAAAGCTATACAAGACGATGGTTAAAAAAGGAGAGTCATGGTATGAGAAAGAAGATCTATCCTTGATACTTTCGCTGTTAAATTCTTTACTCAACAGATGATGGAAATATCGAGAATTAATCCACGTATTTTGCATGATGAGAAAGTCTGAAAGACCTATTTAGCAACCTGAACAAACTTCACTTGAATTTAGAAGCTATAAAGTGAACGTAGTAGCCGCACTCAAAGCCTACGCACATAGAAATGAACTCCTTGGAAGTGTATTTAATACCGCTCTACTTTTCTAACACTCGGCGCAAACGTGAACACAAAATTCGGCAGATCCTGCGACTCGACAACAAAACGTTAGGTGCAAAATTCGATTGAATTCAGGCCGCAGTGCTAGGGAGCTGTCCAAGACAACACTAGAAAATATGAACATTGATGGAAGCAAAAAGATATATCAAAAATATCATAGCAGCATGCAAACTTATGTTTTATGGTGCAGTAGAATTTTTGGTAGTTGAAAAACACTGCTACATTAAGACTGCTACAGTTCACGGAGGCCTTCATTGAACTTGACAAATTCTGTTCAAAGTTAAAGAGGAGCGGTCAGAAATGAGAATGGCAATAACAAGCTGAGATGAAAAACGTTGTTGGAGGGCTCACCGCAACCTACAGCGCAGGAAAAGTCGCAATAGTTGATGACTGCCTTTATTTAGTTCACAACTGTTCCAGGAAATGTTTTGCATTTAGTACGCAAGTATTTCAAGAAACATAACACAAGTGCTTCAAAAACGTAATTTAGCGAAGTGTGCAACATTACAGAGGAGAGTATGATAGGAGCCTCTAATCGCCATCCCTGTCCCTTTTGCTCTTCTTGCGCTTGTGCTTGTGTGAGGGGGAGCGAGACCGAGACCTGGTGCGGTGACGAGACCGAGAAGGCGAGCGAGATGCGCGTCGGTGGCGGCGAGACCTGACAAGAAAAAATCAGATGAGCAAATTGCAAAATCTTCGTCAACACGTACTCTTGACTGCACTACATGTGTATAGCATTCGATGATGAAATCATGAGCTTGGCAGGTAGGTTTAGACACAAATTCAGACAGCTTCAGAAAGTTAAATCTCCTGATTTCGGTCGACAAACTTATTTATTCAATTGACAATCTATGGCATAGATACTATTTGATATGAGTCAATAGACCAGAAGTCAGTCTAAGATTGAGTAGAAAAACTGTGCAAGATACAAAGGAAACACGGTGACTTATTTCAGCTTCGTTGAGCAGCGTGAGAACTCGGAAGTTGTTTGCTACTAAACTGAGCTCTTATGCAAAACAATGGTTGAAAAGTTGAATTCAACACACACTTACTTGGCTCATCCTGACAGTGGGACCAGTGGTAGGAGAACAATAAACTGGAAAATAAGTATCGGAGTATCAAAAAGTCCCATAATTTAAACAAAATGAGATGAATGCATTGGAAGCAATAAAACAAAGCATTTTAATACAAACTGAATGAATTTTAAAGCCAGTTAAAGAATTTTGATGCCCTACGAAAATTACAACTCTAACACAAAAGTTTACGCGCCTTATTATTCAGTAAAATAAAAACAAACAGGACTGGAATTTACTACAACAAAAAAAGTATAAACACGTGTAAACACAACTAGAAATTATACAGTACTGCTGGCCATCTTCTGCTCATTTGTCTTCATCCAAGTACTGAAGGTCCCTGACAATTAAACAATACACATGCAATATCTCCCACCTTCTCCTGTCCTCATCCTGTCCCTGTCAAACAAACAAACCACATGCAATATCTCCCACCTTCTCCTGTCCTCATCTGGTCCCTGCCAAACAAACAATACACATGCAATATCACCCACCTTCTCCTGTCCTCATCCAGTCCCTGCCAAACAAACAAAACACATGCAATATCACCCACCGTCTCCTGTTCTCATCCGGTCCCTGCCAAACAAACAAAACACATGCAATATCACCCACCTTCTCCTGTCCTCATCCGGTCCCTGCCAAACAAACAAAACACATGCAATATCACCCACCTTCTCCTATCCTCATCCGGTCCTTGCCAAACAAACAAAACACATGCAATATCACCCACCTTCTCCTGACCTCATCCGGTCTCTGCCAAACAAACAAACCACATGGCATGTTACCCTCGTTCTCCTGTCCACATCCGGTCCCTGCCTAACAAACAAAACACGACATGGTGCCCACCTTCTCCTGTCTTCATCAGAGTCGTCACGGTCCCGGTCAGCGCGATAGGACGGGGGCGGGCTGCCAGGCAGCATGGGGAGGCCCCCGGTCAAGGCAGGGGACGGCGGCACCTCACCCCCCCACCGCGGAGGGGGAGGGCCGTCGTGGGAGGCAGGGGGCACTATCTGGGGAGGGGGTACCATGGGAGGCGGGGGATTAGACCAGGACACGGGGGGCGCGTTGAAGTTCGGAGGGGGGCCGGACACAGGGGGAGGGGGCCCAGACGGTGGGGGCGTGTTGAAGTACGGCGCGGGCGGGTAGTAGCCGTTGTCCGCGTCCGGCCCGTACATGCTGCCGCCGAAGCTGCACGCACGTAAACTACAGTTAGCTTCAGCATAGGGTTAGTTTTGACACTGCAGTGGAATTAGCATTAATACTTCAGCAGAATTGGCTTAAAAACTTAGGTAGAATTGGCTTTAATACTACAGTAGAATTGGCTTTAATACTTCAGTGGAATTGGCTTTAATACTGCAGTACAATTGGCTTTAATACCTCAGTAAAATTGGCTTTAATACTGCAGTGCAATTACCTCGAGCATTGAAATAGTTTCTTTGACACTGCAATTTGCTCTAGCATTGGATTAGCTTCAACACTGCTGTGGAATTGTCTCGAGAATTGGAATAGCTTCAACAATGCAGTAGAATTAGCATTTACACTGCAGTAGAATTAGCTTCAACACTGCAGTGGAATTAGCTTCAACACTGCAGTGGAATTAGCTTCAACACTGCAGTGGAATTAGCTTCAACACTGCAGTGGAATTAGCTTCAACACTGCAGTGCAATTAGCTTCAACACTGCAGTGGAATTAGCTTCAACACTGCAGTGGAATTAACATTAACACTGCAGTGGAATTAACATTAACACTGCAGTGGAATTGGCATTAACACTGCAGTAGAATCAGCATTGACACTGCAGTAGAATCAGCATTTACACTGAAGTAGATTAGATTATTAGTTAGTTTAAGCCTCCCTATCCGCTACAAAGGCAATCCAAAGAGAGGAAGGAGGAAGGCACCATTTAGTATGGAGTTTAGGGAACGTGGAATCTACGCAGAAAGGACATAGAAACAGTAAGATGAGAAAGAAGTTTATGAAACAAGATTAAAGTTCAAGAAGAAAGTAGTAGGTGTTGAAAAAACAGGACAGCAGTGAACCGAAAAAAGATGGTCCGTAACAGAACAAAAACCTATGTTATTTCAACAAAAAGGAAGCCTACCTAACCCTTAGCTCGGGCCCTCACATAGTCCTCCTGGGAGCGCTAATTCCCATAGATACAACAGTTGTATCCCCCTGAGGGGTCTGAAGTAGAATTAACATTAACACTGCAGTGGAATTAGCTTCAATACAGCAGTAGAATTAGCTTTAAAACTACAGTGGAATTACCTCTAACACTGAATCAGCTTGAACACTCCAGCAGAATCAACTTAGGCAAAGAACAGAGTAGGCAGGAAGTCAAGTGGAATAACCGTGAGCACTACAGTAAAATTAACATAAGCACTTAGACATTACATTTGCCGAGAGCTCCTCCCAAACGTGTCTTGAATTATACGATGCTGAGTCTAATCCTTTGCTCGCCGTTTCAAGCTCTCTGCTACCAAAAATTCTCACCATAACTTGAACCAAAACTAACGAGCTATACGATTATCAATTTTTGTTACTTTTTTGCAAGACATGGGAAGAATTGATTCAGTATTAAACTTGTACGAAATAAAGGCAATCCTAGCAGAAAGCAGACACTTGTTTCAAGTTGAAAACATAATCAGATATAAAGACAATTTTAAAAACAAAAGTGAGGTACTCAACCAATAGGTATATGGCGTTTTTCTGTAACATTGATTTGTTGATGAAATTGTCTCATCAGGCTTAAATAAGGCGCACTATCACATAAGTAAATGGGAGACCAAAATTGAGAGTGCCTGCACTCTAAACTTGACTTAACACATTGATTGTGATAGGTTAAACTGAAGTTCAATATTCAACTCAAATTTAAGGTCAAAAGTTGTTAGCAATTCTATAAATACCAAACATTAACTGGATCCATTAAATACCATTAATTTTAAAAGATTCGTAAAATTTTCAAACAACCCATCGATGGGTCGTTTTGCAGCAGAAAAAACTTGACCACCACCCATCGAAGAGTCGTTTCGCAGCAGGAAACCTCAAGCACAACCCATTGATGGGTCGTTTTGGAGAAACGTTAACACGACCCATCGATGGGTTGTATCGCAAGCAACATGTCAATAGAGACACCACGCCCCTCACATAGCAGAGAGCAAAAGACTCACTCCATATCATCATAGGGCCCCTGATGTATGGGGGGCGGAGGGCCGGACATGAAGGGGGGCGCGAGCACCTTGTTCGAGTACTGGCGCCGGTCTGCTGTCATCACCTGCACAGCAGCCCACCCACTCTTTAGCACAGCTCAACCAAAAGTTTACACGGCAGAATCCTTTAGTGAGTAAACACACACTTGTAATGTATGCACAACCACTATCATTTCTTATTTATTCAGTTTATCCTAACTATTATCATTTCCATCGTTCAATAATTTTCATCATCCAACCTAATAATACCCTTTATTATTTATTCATTTATTTATACATTTGTTTGGTATCCGCTTCTTCCGTCTCTTCGTCACGCTCATAAGGATGCTCAATGACCGTATCTGTGATCCGAGTTTCACTAACACGATTAAAATATTCTTGTACTATTAGGATGGATACATTGGTTTGTCATCCACATCTACAAGATTTATTCAAGAAAAATATTGAATCCCATCATTTTTGATGGGCTGTGTACTCTAGTTATTATAATAATTCTCTTTATATTCATCCACTGGAAAAATAGAAAGGCCCCTAAAGGACTCGAATGAGCACAATTATTTCCATACCACATTCAATCACCGTAGTCATTGCAATTATTATTATTATATAAGAAAGTTTTACCCTCCCTTAATCACAACAAAGATGTTCTAAGAGAGGAAGGAGGAAGGCACCATTTAGTATGGAGTTGAGGGAACGCGGAATCTATGCACAAGGTGCACAGAAACAGTAAGCAAAGAAAGAAGTTCATGAAACAAGAAAAAGTTGAAGAAGAAAGTAGTAGGAGCTGAAAAACAGGACAGCAGTGAACCGAAAAAAGATGGTCCGTAACAGAACAAACACCTATTTTATATCAACAAAAAGGAAGCCTACCTAACCCTTAGCTCAGGCCCTCACATAGTCCCCCTGGGAGTGCTAATTCCCATAGATACAAGAGTTGTATCCCCCTGAGGGGTAGTCATAGCAAACACAAAAAGTTGTTACAATTTGCAATTCTGCAGAACATTTAAGTCTGAGAACACGTACGAGAGAGAAAATAAGATATCGCAAGGAACGCTCACCAACTTTCATCTAACTATCGACCAAAACAAAGCTCAAGACACATGACTAGTCATTGCTTAAAAATAAGGGGGTTTGTTCAAACGATTTACAGTCACTAGATACAGTCCAAAATGGAGGTAAAACACTGTGGAATAACACACTGACAGAAAGAAAAATAGTTGAAGTTATAGATGTTACTCATTCACAATGGCATCCGGATATACTTCTTTGTAGTAATTAGGTAATATGGGAGTCAGAAAATATGATTAATGAAGATCTAATAACAGCTAGTGATTTTATAGCAAGAGACAAGAAAAACCATTTAAAAACACAGCTATAATGAAGTACAAAAGCAGTAATGTACATCAGGCACTAGAAAAAACTTATCCCCTGGAAACTAACTTGTCTGAGGTGGATTTTAAACAAACACAGAATGCATGAAAACCAGAACTAAAATGTGGATCCACTTCATTGGACCCTGCCTATTGGGGATCAAGCTGTGCCACAACAGGGAAGTTTAAACGGTTCAGTTCTCTGTGTCTGCTACGAACCCGGAAAATGCGGCAGCTGTAAACTCATGCTTCAAAATTAGACTGAGTGCTAATCAATGGTCATTACTTTGGAATCAACTCGGTCGGAAATCTTAGACGGAAAACATTTACACGTCCCAGCTTAAAAGACTGGCTTGAATAAGTTCAAGCTCCATGACAACATCAAAGGTGTTTCACAGAAACGAAGGCATCTTTTAGGATGAAGTGAATAGAATGGGAAATCTGTGCACAAGTTGGTTCCCACACAACATCCCCTGCACATAGAAACAACAAGTTAAGAATTAAGTTTATGAAACAAGATAAGAAAGAAGTGGAAACTGAAAAACAAACAGTAGTGAGCCCAAAAAAGATAGTCCGAAACAAAAAATTCTATTCTATTTCAACAAAAGGAAGGCCTACCTAACCATCAGCTCGGGACCTTACATCTTCTCCCTCCTCAAGAGCACTAATTGGTTGCATCATCTTAAAGGAGTCCCAGTTTGAAAATGAATTCACCTAAATACAGAACATTAAAGGATGTCAGCACAATCTAATCTACAGAAAGAGGCCACACAAATAAATGCATCCCAGCATATGCCTAATTTATCTACCCCTCTACAGGGAAATTTACGAGCAACATGTTCTTCTAGAGAAGCATGCTTGTGTTTGTCGTCCCAAAGGAGTTTTTAAAGAGTAATAAATGCTCTCGTAACATTAGGAAGTTAGGAAAATTTACATTTATCCATTTCAGTTCATGAACGCATTCATTTCAATTTCTGAATTGATAATTTAGCTGCTGACACTGAAAGACAAGGCACAGATTAGATTCGGTGTTGGTTGAAGCCTCCCTAACCACAACAAAGACATTCCAAAGAGAGGGAGGAGGAAGGCATCATTTAGAATAGAGTTAAGAAATGCAGAACCTACGCACAAACTGCACAGAAACAGTAAGTTGGGAAAGAAGTTCATGAAACAAGATAAAAGTTGAACACGAAAATAGTAGGTGCTGAAAAATAGGATAGCAGTGAACCGAAAAGAGATGGTCCTTTACATAACAAAAAAACATTTTTATTCAAACAAAAAGAAGGTCTACCTAACTCTCAGCTCGAGACCTCACATCTTCCCTTTGGGAAGACAAGGCACAAAAGTCCCAAACCTGTATGGAGTTGCCCTCAGGCTTGGCCTGACTCTCGAGGCGGCGATGGAATGTCCCGGACGGTCGGGGCCGGTTGCTCGCGCTTCCGTTCGTCTCAGCACCGTTGGATTTGCTGTCCGAGTTCGACATGAAACCAAAAGGCTGCAAAAA
Organism: Platorchestia sp. MABIK; assembly: GCA_014220935.1. Classification (NCBI taxonomy): domain Eukaryota; kingdom Metazoa; phylum Arthropoda; class Malacostraca; order Amphipoda; family Talitridae; genus Platorchestia; species Platorchestia sp. MABIK. The sequence continues at coordinate 14,701 of JACJUY010011127.1, forward strand.
TAGGAAGGATGTTTTATTCCAATCAAGCCTGGTACATATCATCTTTTACAATGGTTTTTCAAATGCCTGAAGTCACACAAGCTGCATAGCTGTACAGTTATTCAAGTGGCATACAATGAAGACTAATGAAAGTAGATTATAAGTTAGTTTGAGTCTCACTAACTACATAAATGTGTTCCCAACAGAGGATGGAAAACTCCATTTTAGTATCGACTTGAGAGAATGGATGTAGTAGTAGTAGTAGTAGTATTATTAGCATTAATTTGCAAGCGCTTCAGTAATGCGTACTATATCGCGCCGTAGATCTCACAGTTCAACAATACAAAATTCACATCGTTACACGGAAGCACACTATCTAATTGTTGTTCAAAGTTTGTCACAATCACCATTATGGAAAACACAGCAGCAGCCATCACAAAAACTGCCTTAATTGCTACCCACATTATTGTCATCTAATAAGAGCCCCAGTTGATCTTTGTCGGGATCATCCACAGAGCCACGCACAATCCGCAAGCACAGGACAGCCAAAAAACCCCGTAAGGGATTTCAGCTGCCCACCCATTTATGGCCGGGTGCCTTACCCACGCCGAAATCCCCAGAGGCATCTACGCAGCGCGCCCGGCCATCTGGCGGTTTAGTCATCCACATCTCAGACGTGAAGAAGTTCTTCTTGCTTGCCCTGTTCTTTTCTGGTTAAATTTCAGATATCAAGTTGCACTTCTCTAGGAACATCTTAAGCGCTGTCACACTGAAAGTTGAGCGCTCAATTTCGCTGAGCATTCCGGTCATTACATCCTCATCAGGACCTCGCAGTCTCGGGAAACATACATTCCTGGCAGCAGCATGTCGGGGGCACTCAACAAGAAAGTGCTTGACAGTCAAAGGAACGTGGCATCGCTCACATCGTGGTTGCGGCCGCCGCTCTATCAAGTGTCCGTGCGTCAATCGGGTATGGCCAATACGAAGGCGGCAGAGTATCACCTCCATCCGGCAAGGGCGGCAACTAGACGATATCCACTCACACACGGTGGGTTTAATACTTCTTAATTTATTATTAATTGTTCTGTCCCACTCCTGTTGCCACAAACTTCTCACTGCAGCTTTTATCTGAGGATAGTAGTCTTGGAAGGGGACCATCAAGTTCAGCGTTTCCCCATTTGTCTCCGCAGATAGCTTAGCCTCCCGATCAGCTTGCTGAATGGAGAATCTATGCCAGTGTGTTACCATGAGCATAGAAACAAAATTGAAACAAGTTTATGAAATAAGATGGAAGTTGAAGGAGTGCAAGGTGCTGAAAAAACGGACAAAAGTTAACAAACTAAAGATGGTCTAAAACAAAACTAGATCATTGCTATTTCAGCGAAAGGATAGTCTACCTAACCTTCAGCTCGGGACAAAGGGACCAAAGGCAAATGATAAATAAATTATTATATCGGATTAATATTCAACACTCTGCAGAATAGAATGACATGATCAAGGACAACTTTCATCTTTATTTGAATAGAGTTAATAACACTACCAATCTTGGTTAAATGAAGTCAATGTGTTGTGCAGCACTACTGTCCTCTACAGTGAACATATTGGAAGAGAAACTCCTAACAAAGTAGATACAAAATCGTTAAAAAATTAGAACTTCAAATGGATTCACATACAGAGGTGTGGCAATTCCCAAAAAAAGCAAGTCACTTACAGGATGAATGGAATCTCAGTTCTTAACAGAATAAAGGAAGCCAAATTGCTCTTTAACTTCCCTATGTTTTGTATTGCATGAAGGCATAAAACTAAATGTCTTGCTCCTATTACCCAGTTTTTGAGACTGACTGAATTATTAAAGCAGTGCGAGAAGTCTCACCTTGGAAACATTGATACCGAGGGAGTTGAGGCCACTGCCACTCTCGGTAGTCCTCATTCGCCTCTGTCGGTAACAGTACTGGAACCAAGTCTGTTCATTGAAGCCGTAGTTGAAATAGTCCGAGAGATCAGCACCGGGCTTCCTCCATGGCTTGTCTTCATAGTCGGACAAATTCAAGTCGGCAACTGCAACACCATTCACCTTCCCAGCGGAGGCAAAGTCCTCATCTTTTAGCCCAGAAGTAGGTGCGGCCTGAGCACAAAAAAATGGTTGTGTTAGTGTGCATGAAATGAAGGTCACTCAGTTGCACAATGAAGCTTTCTCAGTATTGACATGATGAGCACTAATCGGGAAACCTACCTCTAAATTAACTAAAGAGTATTTAATTACTGACAGATTAGTCTCTTTTGTTTATCAATGGCCTTGAAATGAAAAAATCTGGACTATAAATTGTTAAGTAATGGAATAGTAACATGAGGTATGAATAGAAGAATTGCAGTCACCACTCAACATTAAAGACATAACTGGTGATTGGTATGATTCGGTAGCAAAAGCGTTGAAATTACTGTAGATTAGATTTGATTAGATTATTAGTTAGTTTAAGAATCCCTGTCCTCAACAAATGAGATCCAAAGAGAGGAAGGAAGAAGGAACCATTTAGTATGGAGTTGAGGGAATGTGGAATCTATGCAGAAAGGGCATAGAAACAGTGAGATGAGAAAGAAGTTCATGAAACAAGATCAAAGTTGAAGAAGAAAGATGTAGGTGTTGAAAAAACAGGACAGCAGTGAACCAAAAAAAAGTTGGTCTGTAACAAAACAAAAACCTATGTTATTTTAACACAAAGAAAGCCTACCTAACCTTTAGCTTGGGCCCTCACATTGTCCCCCTGGGAGTGAGAAATTACTGTAGAGTTCCATATTGCAATTAATGAACAATAACAGAGCTACATTATAAATGAGGATCTCAACTATACCAACAGTTCTCATTCAAACTTCAGCCTGACTACCCTAAAATGTACCAACATCAAATGGCAAAGTATGCTAAATGATGGCTATCAAAAACATTTTTGCTAAATGATGGTGGTCAGAAACATTTTAAAGAGAAGATTCATTGCTAATGTATTCTAAAAAATTATTTTTAAAGACTACAATAGAACCTCATTTGATCACCTTGGGCTGGAATCTTGCAAGGTGCGGCTGGCCGGGAGTCATCACTTCTGCAGCCTTCTTCAGCTCCCCAATAGTGATGGTGAGATCATCCTCATCACTGCTCTCCCCTGCCGCTCCATCACCATTCTTGTCACCATTGGCAGCCGAGGCATCAGCCGCTGCTTCATCCTCCCCTCCTGTAGTTGTACCTTCCTTGTCTGCAGCTGCATCACTCTCTTTAGCAGGGCTCTCACTTCTTTCTTCTGGCACTGATGTTTTCTCTGCAGTAGCTGTAAATTTAGTGAGGTCAATTTCCACAATGTCATCAGCTTTTATTGCAAGATGAAATTATATCAAAATCTGATGCGAGCATTTTCAGTAGTGGTAAATTTAGTGAGTTCTGTCTCCACAATGTCATCAGCTGTCAACATGAGCAGCAATTATATCCAAATTTAATGCACACACTCTCAGCAGCTGTAAATTTAGAGAGGTAAACTTCCACAATGTCATCGGCTGTCATTGTGAGAAGCAATTTTATCAAAACCTGATGCAGTTTTGATGAACAAAAAATAGTGGATGAGAAATTAAAGTAAAGTATGACCAGCATTGACTGCCTTGTCATGTAACAACAGCATTCAAAATTCAATCAGTAAGTACTTATTTTCTTTCAGCTTAGAAATTCATCTTAAAGTCAAGCTTTCAAAGTAACACATCTGTTGTGCAATAGAAAATTTGATAACCTTCCATTTTATGAGCATAACCTAAAACAAAATCAACGAATTAGCACAGAACAATTACAAATGTTGAATCAACATTCTTAAACCTATCTATAAAATTGTCACTTCTCCTTTTAGAATACTCATATTAAATTTCTTTAGTGTTCAAAATCTGCATTGCACAGCAATGCCAGAGTTGAATGTTTACACACTGCCATACCTGCATCATTTTCCTCAGCTGGAGCATCAGCCTGAAATAAAAATAAATGACTATGATACAATATAAAATAAAGAATATTGGTTTAAATATAAAGCCATGAAAATTTTCCTGCAACAAACAATAGAAAGAACAATTGGAATCAGCTAATTGCTTCAAAATGATCAATTGGATTGTAATGTGTTTGAAATATTTCCAAGCACTAATAAACATTTTATTCCCACAACTAACAACAAATGTACCCAGCCATTACTTTTAAACTCTTTCTTCAATTACAGCAGCTATAAAAATAGTACGCAACATACGTGTAATTCAAGAACTGGTAGACAGATTAATAAAAGAGTTCACCTCATTTCACAGTCAGCAATTGGAATACAGGCCTTGAAAATAATCATTTTTGATTTAATTTTAAATAAAATACTGGACTCCTCTATGTACTTCAAAACTTTTATTGTAATCAAACTTGTTAAGCAGGTCACTTTTTTCTCAGCACCATACATACTGCATATCAATATGCACAATGGAGGACAGTTCTTCAAATATTATGCATTGCATTTGCCACCAGAGGCACTACATGCCAATTAATGACATTAGTTTAAAATTTTGGACTAACCTAAAAATTAAAAACATTTAAATTAAGGATTCAAAAGCACATAAATAAATTAATTAGTCTTTTTCAAATCATCTGTTCTCAAATCATATTTTCTATTTCAATTAAATCTAAGCTGCATACAATAACTGATTATTTATGTTTTTGTCTCATGTAAAAAAATGTTAATAAAGTAGATACAACAAGCAGCAACATTATACTGCCATTCAAACATAATAAGGAAATTATGGTACTCATTCAAGTTTTGTCTTTTAAGGAAGAGGAAAAATATTTCATAATACTTGGAGCTTAACTGTGTAAGGACCGCTGCCATTTCTGAACAATGTTAAGACAAATTCATAATATGCTCATGTTTTATTAAAAACTTCACCCATACCAGGAATTACAAATGATATTTTATGTAATATTTCATGCACCAGAAAATTACTTGGTTTCCAGAGGATAAAATATTTGTTGACAGTTTAGCAAAATATTTCTATATGCAAGTTCAAACATTCAGCGGTAATTTTCTTCATTAAATCGAATGTCACAAACATAATATAAAAATTAAACAAATTTTTCTAACTATTTACAGCAAACTAGAATGCAAAATTTGTGAACAATTTAACCAATTTCATAAAGTCTATACAGATATTGAACAGTGTTGAAAAACTTGCTTTTGATGCAGATTCATCAGTAGCAGCTTCCTTCTCAGCTCCATCTTCTCCGTACAGCCATTGATCATCGTCCTGTACCTCCGCCATTGCTCTGCTTTCACTTGCGCCACTCACTCATTCAGCAAAAAATAATCAAGTTATATAACTGCAAGTACAAATACCACCTGAAAAATAAATTAAAATATTTTCACAGCTCATATGTATACATTAAAACAATGAAGAAGAAACCAAATCATCACAAAAGTTTTTTGAGGCTCTGAAGGGTTAACTGCTAAGAATGAGCCAAAATTTCCCAAACTAAAATTTATAACTCTAATAGATCATTTTCCAAGTGTCTCCAGCATGCTATCAACACCAATTGTGGAAATATTAAGTCAATATTAATTATTTACAATTAGGACACTTGGCAGCAATATTATTTTGTATTTTTAATATTCTTTTTATTTAAATAAATTTTTCACAAAAAAGTTTATAACAACGATTGTATCTTTAACAATCAGTAGTACTGAACTCACAGTTAATTCTTTAGTACCATAAAGTAGATAATTTTTAGTCACACACTTAAAATGGATGGACAAATAAAATGTACAAGATAATAGAATTCTATAAGCAATATAAAAAAGGGATTTCTGAAGTTTAACTACCACACAATTTTTTTGAAAAAATAGCAGAAAAACTCAAAAAATACCACGAATGAAATGTGTTTTAAATTTAATTTTATATAACGTGTGCACATTTCAAAAGAATCAGACCATAATTTATATTATTAGACAAAAAAGTAGCAGAAACACAAAAATCTTCATTAAGATATTAAGCCAATTAACAAGTATAGGATCATGTAAATCCCATTCTTCATAGATGACAGACATAGGAAGTTCCAAGCACAAATCAAAATAAATAAGTTTTCAAATTTGTGGGATTGATAAATGGCTTCTCTCAAAAAAGCTCTTCCCCCGTGCGGAATCAAAAGTATTACACTTCTGTCTAAGAAAATATTTTGAACACTAAAATTTTCAAGCTGAAGCATTAAATTGCATTGGAGAGCCACATTTTAGACAATTCATACTAGTCAGAAACAAATTGTAATACTGCAAATATGCTAATAGTGACACTTCAAAATTCAATAAATGCTCAAGATCTTTTAATGTACTAACAAAAATGTTTAATTTTTCTGAAAAATAACAAATAAAATAATATATAATAAAATGGGTCTATATTGATTTTAGGCCTTTCACAGAAATTACAAATTTCGTTCCAAAGAATCACTAAAGGAACACATTTAAAAACGTTTTACATGCATGACATTCTGCTTGCTGATGCGTTGTTTTCAAATTATTCAACTTTGAAGTTATAAGAACGTGGTATATAAAAGTGAAGGAACGGACACATAAACATGCTGTAATACGGTATTAACGTAACGATGGGTTAGGTTAAGGCAGGTTATGTTAGGTTAGTTCAATAAACTAACCTAAAATAACATAAATCAACCTAAAATAGCTTACCTTAACTTACCCAAACCGAGGCTGTTAGTTTCGCGCGAAGAAGTGGGCGTGTCCAGCCAGAAAAGTGGGCGTCACCCAACAATGCGGCGACTAAGCAACCGACCATATAATGTTATTCCTATCTGAATGTAATTATTCATGTATCTCAAAAATAACACATCAGCAAGCCGAGTGTTATTCATGTAAAACGTTTTTAAATGTGTTTCTTTAGTGATTCTTTGGAATGAAATTTTTAATTTCCGTGGAAGGCCTAAAATCAATATTGACCATAAAATGTGTTCTAAATTCAATTTAACATATACTGTGCTAGTTTCATAAACATTATACTAAAATTAAAAAATAATGTGTGGTGTAGTTAAACTCTTGAAATGCCAACAAAAAATAAGAAAAAATTTTAACCATTAGTTATAGTGTTATGAGGAAAAATAAGTCTTCTATAATTCTGTTGACAAACAATTGAAATAACATAAATAAACATAAGCTCTAAACTTGAACAGGAGGACCACCAACATTACAGGTATTTACTATAGCTTTTAGTTCAATTTAATTCACCAACAAAATGGTTTCTCAAGATTTTTGCCTGTAAACCAGATTTCTCTGAGAAACTTTCTCATAGATCTTTCTTGGTCACAGCATGCAACAACATTAGGACATTACTATACAGCAGCCCTGCCAGCTTGCAAAAAAAAAACCTCTAATAAGTTATGCACTGTTGCAGATATATATATATATTTAGCTCATTAGATCTCTCCATGTAACTGACTGTTTAAAACCATTGTCCCCTACTCTATGTATTCACAAAAAAAACTTTTGTACTGTATAAAAAACAGTAAGGTCACAATTTTTGCCCAACCTTATAAGAAACCTCACACCAGAATCACATTTAGTCTATCTGGCACACATCTTAACAAACAACTTTTTATACTGTACTAGTACCACATTTATAGCAAACTTCTTTCATGCTCATACTTACTGCATCTTAAAACTACACATTCTACTGTTGCTTCTCCCTCTTAACACAACATGCATCACTTATTAATCCCTTCATTTTACATGCATGTGCACTTGAAACTAAAACCATTACAGCTTATAACAAACAGGAGTTGACTTCTACAATTTTTACCATAAAACATCTCCAACATAGAACAACATAGACTTCCCCCTCAGCTGTTTCCATTTATTCAACTCATATTCTTAAATTAGTCTTTCAAATTTCTCTCATCGACTTCTTACAGTCCCACTCAGATTCTTCACTTCCATTGCACTGAAAAATTGTCATCCACCGATCTTTCAATAAGTAACAGCAATTCTCGTTTGAATATTTAGCTTTCTTGTACGTTCCCAGCAGATACTCTCTCAAACTAGGAAAGCTTTCACACAAATTCATCCTACTCACTCATTACTTAGCATTCGCTCAATTAGAATCTTATAATTTGAGACAGCCTCACCATTCAGGAAACAGACTGAACCCTATATCATCTCAAATTTCTACTTGAACTTGAACTAGAAATTGAGGGCCGACAGTGTCGGGGCCTTTGTAACGGCCTGCAATTCCCTCCTCAATACTCACACACACAAAAAAAAGAGTTCAGCAACTGCGTACCAGACTTGTCCACTAAACTACTCAGGATCCACCAATCCTTGTCACAAACTCCCATTAGACGGTATCACTGGGATAACCAGTACGTCAAGACACCATCTCCATGCATGGTGGGTCATTACAGCCAACTTTACATGACTGGCTCATTCCAATCACTGTCTTTTACTCCAGGCACGTGCAAGGAAAACTTTCATAGCTTCAATGACACTCAAATTACACTCCTGATCTAATCCAACAATACAGCGCATACCACAATCATCTTCAGCCCATCTGGCATACCACTCAATCTCTCCATACTGCTCAAACACCACATTCATGAAACTTATTCTCTCTTGTTCATACTTACTACATTCCAGCACAAAATGCTCAATTGTTTCTTCCACTCCCCTATCANCACTGCCAACATAATCTATTATTATTCTCATTCCACCTCCATGTACGTCTATTCACACTCAATGACTTGCACCTCACAGCAAACAAGAGCTGGCTACCAAAACTACCATCATAGAACATCTCACACTTAGGCACTTCCTTTTGCATATATCAGATTAGTGTAGGCTTTTGTGCCATGCTAAGCTTCCACTTATTCAATCCATACTCTTTTGTTTGCCTCTCAATCTCTTTTTTCCACCTCTTACAGTCCCACTCTGGTCCCTCACCTCCGACATTCACTAAAAACCAGTCATCCACAGGTCTCCCAATTCTGACACGAATAATCTTTTGCATACTTAATTTCCTCGCATGCCCCCAACATACTTTCTCCCAATAGCTTACACTCAGATTCCATTCAAAAATTTGCTTTACCCACCTGCTATTCTGCATTCTCTCAATTCTTACCTTGTAATTCAACACAGCTTTAATCATTCTTTCTGAAAATAGACTCCACCCTAGGTCACCTTTAATGGCTTCTGTAGCTGTCCATTTTAGAGCAAGCAATGCTAGACATCCTACCTCATTTTGTATCATATCCAGCTTTTCAAGGTCACTTCCATTCCAGGCAAGAGCATTCATACCATACATGACACTAGGTACAGCAACATACTTCCACATTCCTCTCATACATTCATACTTGTTTGCTCTGTATCTGGCCATACTACTTAACCATCCACTCCACTGCATTGCTTTTGCCACTTTCTCACCCTTAGTTCTAGTGCATCCATCTTCACTTATCATACAACCTAAATATTTATATTCTTTTGTTCTACCGATTCTGATTTCTCCAATATTCTACAGTCTGTCTCTATCGGTCTCATCACTATTTATAACCATAACCATACTTTCATTGGCACCAAAGTTCATCTTGAAATCTGTACTATATCCATTCTCAATGTCAAGCATCCTTTGTAGTTCATGTCCATGTTCACTAACCACAACCACATCATCAGCATGCAACAAACAACTCAGTCTCTCTTTACCAACTTTCAGTCCTAAGCCACTGATTCTGAGTCAAACTGCTAATTCTTCTGTGTACAATCCAAACAACATGGGAGACAGAGTACAGCCCTGCCTCACTCTTCACTTGCCCTGTTTCCAAATTTCCTAACCTGTAGATAGCGCTTGTGTTCTCATACAGACTTTGTACAATGTTTACTATTTTTCTGCTAAACCCAACTTTTCTCAAAATTTCAAACAGCCTAACCCAATCCACTCTGTCATACGCCTTTTCAATATCCAGAAATGCTAAATATACCTTCTTATCATCCTTCCTCATTTGCTCAATTATTTCACTCATTACAAACAGATTATCCTCCTCACGTCCATCTTGCCTAAAACCATTCTGTTCTCCTCCCAGGACTCCTAATTCTTCAACTGAATTCTTCATTCTCTCATTCAAAATATCACAAAAAATCTTGCATACAGTATCAGCCAGTGCAATTGGTCTGTAGCTTTCAAGTCCTTTCATACTCTTATGTCCACCCTTATGCAATAGGACTACATTACATTTGTTCCAGTCATCTGGTACTCTTTCACTCTTCCATATCCCATCAAATAAACATTTCAACATACTGACTACACTCTCTCCTCTGCATTTATAGACTTCATATGGGATTTTATCAGGGCCACATGCCTTTCCATTTTTCACCTTCTTCAAAAAATTAACAATCTCTTCACAAGTGATTTCGTCTTCCATTTGCAGCTCATGTTCATCAATCAGAAAGTTTACAGGTTCATCATCTGTTGCCTGTTCATTCATTCCACCAATGTCCTCCCAGTATTCTTCCACTGCTTTCACCATTTGCATCCTATCTCGTACACTGCAACCATTGACTACTAATTCGTCGACTTGAACTTCACTACCTCAATCATTACTTTGTATAAACTAGTTGCTGAGGCCACGGTGAGGAGCTGCACGGCAAACGTACGCCAAATGTCTGAGGTGAGATAAAATTGCCGGACCCGAGTTAAACGGAAACGTAGAATTAATTTCAGCTCAGTCCAATTATTAGCTCATGTCTATTGAATCCTTAATTTATCCACGTTTTTTATTGCTTCAATCCCTTGTGCTAAATAGCAATAAGTGCAAACTATACATAGAACGCATCATGAGCAATTTATATCTCATTTATCTCATCGTTATCGCGGCTTGGCGATTACTGCGAGCGCTTTTCTAAAGGCAACAATTACCCATTTTTCGTGAAAGTATGAAATAAATAACAGTTCGACTCGAAGTAACGGTCATTACGACCTTTTTTTACGCTCGTAAGTCGTTTGAAAGGAAAACTAAGGCTCGTCATGCCTCAACTTTATCAGAAAAAACTTTATTTTCTTCAAATAATTTAAGTCAAGAAAAACAAGTACCGCTTGTCGAGCACATTCCTTATTGAGAGTGAGTTTTTTTTTAGAAAATTTAGTAAAAAATGAACAAAAATGAATCATATTAAAATCACTAGAAGTGACTCGTCCAGTTCAAGCTGCTCCTTAGTTAATTGCTGTGGAATTTGCGGTAATTGAATTAAATTGTGAAGTTTTGACCCACAACGGATTTAAAGAGTTTTTCCGTGATGGATCTTATTGTAGTGATGAGGCTGTGAGGTATTCGAAATGGCGGGTCACCAGGCGCTGGGAAGCGCCAATTATAAACTACTTTCAATTGGCTGAGGGCACATAGTTGGCTCGTTAATGAGGATGGTGCTTCTCGGATTGCGCTTGAATTAGTATGGCCACAAGATCAGAAGGATAGGGTTTCGAGTTGCATTATCATAGCTACTAGCTCAATGTTTAACAACTCCCCAAAATAGCAATCGAAGGATAATGAGGCAAAGAACGCTTTTGACTGGCCTGATATATTAGAGGAAACCGTCACGAAGTTAATGTTCTTGATTCTTGGCTCTTCGAGATGAGGGGTCCCTTAGGTCGATCCTGGGCGTAGAACTCCAACCGTGTCGTGAGGTGATGGAGGGTTCGAGTTGGTGCACCGGTCAGGGAACGAAGAGTGATCAAGATGTGGTTGTAACTGTGCCGAAGAAGGTAGTTCGTGTGGAGAGTTATAGTGGGACGGTGGTTAAGTGGTTGTGTGCAGAAATGCTGCACGTATGTGTGGTG
>JACJUY010011128.1:0-12728 GCA_014220935.1 Platorchestia sp. MABIK
GGTGCTGTGCTGCCTACAGTGCCGGGACTGCGTGTCGTGCGGTGCTGTGCTGACTGCAGTGCCGGGACAGCATGGGTCGAGGCACTGAGCTAACTCACCAGAACGCTTTCCAAGGACCACACCGCGACCCTCATAAACTCCTTTGACTGACTCATCCGCGACCCGCCTAAGCCCACAACGATCCACATTTCTTCACCTAGATCTGCTAGCCTACACGCACCACAAATGACCTGGCCCCACAGCGACCTCCTCAGAGGAGTTACGAGGCGTGCAGGTGACGGCAGCGACGGGGCAACTAAGCGAGTTAGTGCACAAAACACGCAGGCTCCACGGCAGCTGAGTTGCTCCTCTGTCTCGGCCGCTGCGAAAACAGAGTCGCTATTTTCCGCTTGCGTGTGACACCAAAAAACTTCGCTGCTTTGCTGCACGCAACCACTTTAAACCCAAAAGAACCGCCAGAGAGGTGATGTATTCTTCTTGATCGAGGCCGTAAAAAATTAATGCCTTAAATTGAGGGCACAATTTTCGATGTGGGGGAATTTTGTTAAAATTGTTTGACGCAAGTGCACAAAGTATAATGTAAAATCTGGTTGCGTGAAACGACAGCTTGGAAACACAAAATGCCCGGGTTTGCGTACTTTCAAAATTTAGCTCTTGCATATACAACCTCATGCCCTTTCTTATAACATTTTTCTTCGGTCTTTAGTGAGACGGTATTGAAAGAAAAATTCTGCATTTGACGTACAATGAAAGAAAATAACAGATGGGACAAAAACTTTTAATTTGTCGCTGCAAGTGTCACAACTTGGCCCGGACACAAGAGTGTGCTGGAGAGAGGGGCAAAGAATGTCAAATTTCCTGACCCGGCCTCCACGAGCTGTCGCGAGGAAACTCGCAGCTGACAGACGTACGTTCAGCAGGCCCAGGGTCTGGCAGACGCGGCAATGTTGCTCAGAAGACGTAGCCATGCACCGAGAAACTCGTAACACACGGTAACTTAGCGCTCCCTGGGGAAATGTGAGGTCCCGAGATGGGAGTTAGGTAGGCTTCTTTTTGTTAAATTAAAAAGGTTTTTTGATTGTTATAGACCATCTTTTTTCTGTTCACCCCTGTCCTACTTTTCAGCACCTTTGACGGTCTTCTTCAACTTCTCCTTTAGTCTAACTTCTTTAGTCTAACAAACGATAGCACATAGGACACACTTCAACAATTACAATACTATATAACTGCAATTCTACAGTGAATGGTTTCAGATTTTTGTCAGCAAATTTGTATCCAAATGCTCTCGCTCTTAGTTGATATATGAAGTCTGTTGGCGTTTCTTCGATTTCCTTTTATTGAGCGCTAACAAGTTTAAATTGCTTGAAGATGAAGCTCAAGTCAGGATAGCAGATATTAGTAAATGGTGCAAGATTCATGACAGACTTTGGAAGTTCTCCTTCTCCAACTTTGATTTAATTTAAAAATAGTTACAGCTTAGGCCTTTTGCTCACATTCTTCGTCCAAGTTTGTATCCAACTTTTCATACAAGTTAAAGCCGTATTTTCAAATAACACAAATTGAAAAATAAGACGCTTACGTACTTTGCGAGGTATTGCCAGTATTTTCAGAGGACGGCTCTAAATGCGTAGGTGAAGTTATGCATATTTAGCCAAGCATGCACCGCTCATTTCCTGCATGGTGCCGCTGGCAAAGGCCTCCGCATTTTGCATCTTAAAGTTATTGCTGTCGTCAAAATTGTCATATATAAGTTTCTGAGTTTTATGTTAATTAGTTTTCAAGACAATGAATAGTATAGAATTCAACATCATAAAATAACATTTTCTCGGAATATTTGTATGGTAGGGCTAAAAAGTTCAAACACTGATTTAAGGCACGCAATATCATTATTGGGATTGTTCATCTTAGAGCCTCATATATAATTTGGCTTTGGGTTACCCTTTTTAAACATTAATAATAGTGTACGTAAACATATGTCGAATGTTCGTCAAGTGGTAGTTTATATGGTACATGTAGATGATTAATTATCTTGCGCTTATGAGTCTAGGGCTGAGTTAGATTTTCACATTGCTACCGATTCATATCAAAGTACTTTTATTTAATTTTCATTCTATCAGTCAATTTTGGTTCATCAATGGTAAATTCTAATACTTTGTGAATTCGTTTTGCTACTCTTTTGATCTGCTCTAGCTCCCTACCGATATATTTTACTCTGTGATTGGGTAATTTTATTGCTAGTGTTTAGATTTTCTACACGAAACTGGAGAACATCTTTTACAGATGTAAATAAAATTACGCCCAGCTCAATGAACTTAATGTGTAGAACACTTTAGAACCTTCATTACTCGATGGTTCATTGAAAATACAATATTAATTTTTGGTTTTCGCGTCTGTGTAAAAAAGCTGGAGCCCTAAAGAGCATAGGCCTTTGAAGAAGAAAATCGCCGACTTGAACCCTGACTTCAATGAAGTTCTTTTTCATCCGCAGTCAGTTCTCTTGTACTGATTGAGTGTGGAAGTATTTATTAGTTTTTAGGGCAGTGATCAATGTTACTAACGATGTAGATGAAGTGCAAGCAGAGTTAAATGGAATTACAATTTCTATGTCGGGTAGACTGTCACTTGTTTTGCATTTATTACTCCTCTCAGGGGACTAATTCCTCCTGGGAATTACAAACATAAAGTGTCTTGTTACAAACATAAAGTGTCTTGTTACAAACAGAAAGTGTATTATTGCAAACAGAAAGTGTCTTATTGCAAACAGAAAGTGTCTTATTGCAAACAGAAAGTGTCTTATTGCAAACAGAAAGTGTCTTATTGCAAACAGAAAGTGTCTTATTGCAAACAGAAAGTGTCTTATTGCAAACAGAAAGTGTCCTGTTGCAAACAGAAAGTGTCCTGTTGCAAACAGAAAGTGTCCTGTTGCAAACAGAAAGTGTCACGTTGCAAACAGAAAGTGTATTATTGCGAACAGAAAGTGTCCTGTTGCAAACAAAGTGTCTTATTGCAAACAGAAAGTGTCTTATTGCAAACAGAAAGTGTCTTATTGCAAACAGAAAGTGTCTTATTGCAAACAGAAAGTGTATTATTGCAAACAGAAAGTGTCTTATTGCAAACAGAAAGTGTCTGATTGCAAACAAAAAGTGTCTTATTGCAAACAGAAAGTGTCTGTTGCAAACAGAAAGTGTCCTGTTGCAAACAGAAAGTGTCTTATTGCAAACAGAAAGTGTCCTGTTGCAAACAAAGTGTCTTATTGCAAACAGAAAATGTCCTGTTTCAAACAGAAAGTGTCCTGTTTCAAACAGAAAATGTCCTGTTTCAAACAGAAAGTGTCCTGTTGCAAACAGAAAGTGTCATGTTGCAAACAGAAAGAGTCTTATTGCAAACAGAAAGTGTCTTATTGCAAACAGAAAGTGTCTTATTGCAAACAGAAAGTGTCCTGTTGCAAACAGAAAGTGTCCTGTTGCGAACCAAGTGTCTTATTGCTAACAGAAAGTGTCTTATTGCAAACAGAAAGTGTCTCATTGCAAACAGAAAGTGTCTTGTTGCAAACAGAAAGTGTCCTGTTGCAAACAGAGTTGCACCTCTGCCATGAAAGTTTTTACACTGACTGAAATGAAATCGAAATGAATCTAGCAAAAAGTGCACTGATAAAATAAACGGCTATTTTTGCACCAACATTTGATCAACTTGTTCAACAAAATTTAGAAGGGATTTAAAACGCGTAAAGTGCGCAAGGAAAAGGACTTATTGCGCTGGAGAACTTGATAATCTAACATCTTTTGGCTCAAGAATGCCGGATGACCGATGATCTGCTTATAAACAACTTTAGTTATCCATTACTGACATCCTTCTTCACTACCAGATTTCGAGAGCCAGATCTTCAGCGCGCGGGCGTGGTCTGCAAGTTTACCTGCCCAAAGGAAAGCTGTCAGGCTTCC
This sequence comes from Platorchestia sp. MABIK, assembly GCA_014220935.1. Classification (NCBI taxonomy): domain Eukaryota; kingdom Metazoa; phylum Arthropoda; class Malacostraca; order Amphipoda; family Talitridae; genus Platorchestia; species Platorchestia sp. MABIK. The sequence continues at coordinate 3,942 of JACJUY010011128.1, forward strand.
TACGTAGGACACACCACCTGCACGCTGGACTCTGGAGAGAAGAGCAAAACAGCATCGTTATTCATCCAGTAGCATCCTCAAACACATCAGAGATGATCACGGAAAAGAACCACCCAACTTGGATGCATTCCTTCCAGCTTTCAGCATCATGCACACTTACTCTGACGCAGCATCAATAAAAATTGCTGAAGCCCTAGAAATCAGAAAACATGCACCGATAATAAATGTGAAGTACAACGAATTTTTCAACTACCTAAACTTGTTCACATAGAAAAAGCATGCCGAGTACAAGAGGTTACTTAAGGCATCGTCATGAGCTCACGCCGCCACCCGCCAGTCACATGCCAAGCTTCGATCAGTGCACTTCCCTCTTCTTGTCTGCTCCGTTTATCAAACTAGCTTCCAAAATTTAATCATGAACTTCTAAAAAAATTTAGTTTATAATTATTTAGTCTAGCTGAAAGATACTCAATGACTTTGTACATTCAGTTTTAGTAAGATTTGTCATTTGTTTTTACAGATATACCTTGATGACGACCGCAGTAGAAGCGAAACGTCGTTTTTTACTTAGCTTGCTCGTATTTACGTATTTTTACTTATTTTTCCTCAATATAGAATTTATTGTAACAACACTAACTCAAATCTTTTCTTCCAGAGGTCAAATTACAGATTGTAGAAGGTCTGAACAGGATTTCGGTAAAAAAAAGTCATTTTAAAGACCCATCAACGAACTTTTAGTAATTTATTCCAAAGAACACTTGGCATCACAGCTGCCGTATGTTGACAGATATTCTCAGCTACTCACAGGCTTTTAGCCCAAAAAAGTGTTCGTAGTTGTGCTTGTGTCCTAAATCAATATTCCAGATAAAAGGTCGTGGCACAGCGAGTGTTCTGCAACGCGCTGCTGATAAGCACCACAGAATATTTAGCTGCGCTGATGTCAGTCGTGACTCTGCGCTCTGATGCTGCTGATGAGCCAAGAAAATTCCCTCCATCTTTTTCCACTAATGGTCAGCTGCCCGTCCCTGACATCGACGGGCGAAACAGCGTCAGCCAAGTCTCTAACAAGCTGCAGGACGATGACTTATGGTGCCAGGAATGCGTTGAAGCTCCCCCGACGTTTGATATCCCTCCACCACCGCCACTCCCTCAAGAAGATACCCTATCTCGGAAAAATGCGGTCACTGATAAAGGGCAAGATCTCCCAGAAAATTTCAACCTTCGATCGAACAGAGACGAGCAATCAATTTATGTCGGAAAGGATCTTCGGAAGAACATTCTCCGACCAAAAGTTCTGGCCGAGGGTGGCCGTAAAGTCGCGGGGGAGAAAGCGAGCTTCCAAGTTCCAGTGGACCGAACTGAAGGGTCTCGTAGGCGACGTCAGCTGAATTTATTCTCGACTCCAATAGAGCAAAGAAAAAAATTAGTTTCAAAAATGAAGTCAAACATTTACCGAATTTCCTCAAGGTTGATTGAAACTTCGGAAACCGGTAAAGTTTTACAGGTGAACTCGTCGAGTCTCCACAAGAAGGGAAGATCCAGACTGCAAAGATCTTCTTCACTTTCAAGCTTTCAGCGACGGACTTGGCACACAGACGCACAATCTTCTGCTTCTATTTCTTCTTTTGTTTACCAAAAAATTTCGACTTCTAATACAGTGTCGAAGAATATGTACTTAGCACACCACGAAGTGCCGCGCAAGGTATACACCCAGTCTTTTAAATCTCTCTCAACAAGGCAGTACGAAATAGTGAGCGACCATGGCGATCTGTTGTGTGAGGATGTGTCCATCCGCGCTGCGTGTTCGGTGATGTCTTCACTCGGCCGCGCCGGCGCCTCCAGCACGTCGGAAGGGCCCAGCGCTTACTTCCAGAGTCTCCTCGTTATCTTCACTGTCGCTCTCACTGCAGCTGCGGTTGTGATGCGCAGGTGAGTACAAAATTTGCTTCGCTCGCGCAAGTAAAGTTACGGAAGAAATATGAAAGATGTCAGTGAGGCACCATAACCCCAAAATTGAATAGGGTTTTTCCAAGGAAAAGCTGTTGTGTTTATGTAAGATTAAAAGCTACAAAGGTTGACCTTATAATATCGAGGAGAATTTAGAGCGTCACTTGAACGATTGGCCTACTGGAACGCAACTCATGACGATTTACTCACGTTTAGTATCTTTGATCATCAGTATCACTTACACTTTAAAAAAATTGTCTAAAACACAGCTCATCTAATATACTAGACTCCCAGAGATTTAACTAACTTACATCACGCAGAACACACTGGATGCGACCGCCAAAGCTGAAATTTGCTCTCTTACTGTATACAACAACACGCGTTTTGAGATCGGAAACATGCGCTCGTCTTGCGGCAACACGATTCATTGTAGGACATTTTCTCTTCAGATCAATACCAAGCCCCAAGCGCGTTTGAAGTCCGACTTTGTGAAGTTTGCGCTCAAGGTTTGCCCCTTAGTTGTGAGTAAGTATTTAAAGTTTCGAACTTTCGTTCCATTACGAAGCAAGCCATGTAGCTGGAGAACAGAAAACCTGTGTGAGTTCGACGTGATATACAATTTCTTAGTTGTAGCTCGCAATAAAGGGTTGTGTTTGGGGGCTAATGAGACTAGTCTTCCTTTAACTGGCAAAGCTTTATAATCTGGTGAAGAATTTCAAGCTCAGTTACTGAGATACTGACGTCAGCGTTGTGTGGGTGGCGTGCAGGGAATATACGAGAACAGTCGTATATACGAGAACATATCAAATTCGTATAAGTTGGAATTATCAAATTTTCGCATATTCAAAATCATCTTAATACACCGGACGCCGGTTTTGGTGTTTGACTTTCGTTCTGCAGGTGGCAGAGCAAAGCGGAGATGCCTTCGTGATGTAGGGAAGACGCAGTCATGCGTCCCATTGGATCTAACAGCGGTGAAAACAGCTAGCGTCAACAAATTAATTAATGAGAGAAAAATAAGAATGAATTCTTGTCGCTCACGTGGGGCATCGTCCGACGCCTGGAGTGAACGTTCATATACACGGTTATCGGCGCTTTGTTGAACAAACTTCATTATAAGATTGGGACCGTTGAAATAAAAACTTTTTTTCTCAATAACCGTGTGGTAGAAAATGTTTCGCTAAAGCATTGCAAGGACTTGAAATTTGAAACGTGTTGAAGAAAAATTCATATTTTGAGAGTGGCCGGGAAATGAAACGTAGAAGTCAGGCAAACATTTTTGTTGTGAAATAGAAGGAACCGAGTAACCGCCTTTATCTTTATAACCACAATAAACAAATATTTGAATTAGGTTAGGTTTTGCAAAATATGTTCAACATGACGCCCATCTGTTGCGATGCAGGCGTTCAAACGCCGGTGCAAGGATTGGCGGCCGCGATCGCAGACACCAGCTGTTTCACGAATCTTTATGGAGGCTTCTACAATTCTACTGATGTCTTCTTCGGAAAAAATTAGTGCTTCACACAGCAAACTCTTCAAATGTCCTCAGAAGTAAAAATTAAGGGGCTTAATATCAAAAGACCTTGGTGGCCATGTGGAAATTTCAAGTACTTGAAACTCATCCATGAAGCATCTCCGACTACATGGTTATTGAGTAAAAAGTATTTATTTCAACGGTCCCTATCTTATATAGAAGTTTGTTCAACAAAGTGCAAGTCCTTCTTCATAATTAAACTTGTGATTGCTCACAGGAAATCGAATCAGGTCATATGTAAACCACAACTGTTTGAAGCGCATGGTTCAGTCGTACTATGGAGAGCAAAATTCTTAACTTCCCATCACGCGACAATAAGCAACATGTCAAATCTAAGGCTTAATAAGTAACACATAAGATTAGCAAAGAAAACTAATTTCACTTAGCTGTGTAAAAAGAAGCGTAACATATGCATTTGTCTTGAGCGCCCAAAAAATCTAAAATGTACAACACACAAAGATTCGCCTTTCCATTTACCTTAAAATCAGAGTTAAAAATGTAACGTGGAACTTAGCGAAAACTATAGTAAAAGATCTACGCTTGCAGCACTCGTATGTAACTTAAGGAACTCGCTGGGGAATTTCACTCACTTCACGAGACTTGCTATAGTGAGGGAAACGAGTATTGCGCTGCACCAGCTGTCACTTGTCAGNTTTTGCAGCCTACAAATGGGATTTTGCAATCCAGGTCAGATTTTACGAGTATCAAGCGAGGCACGTGGGGGAAAATTACGTGCAAGCAAAAAGAGCAAGCGATGGACGGCGAAATGTCGGCCGCAGCTAATTAAGGTGACCGTTATAGCGCTCAGCGGAGTCCAAATGAGGCTCTGAAAAGTTTTGCTGCTGGTCCCAACTGCCTGAATTACGACTCAACTGAGGAAAGGAGAATCCATTTCTTGAAATGCGCAATCATGTTGTCTAGCTTGTATTTAAGGTATAATTATGTTAGTGCTCCCATTGTAATTGGGACACTTTTCGAATATTCCATGTCCTGTATATGTGAGGTCCTGACCTATAGATTAGGCAGGCCTTTCTTTTGTAGAAATAGAATAGGCTTTTGGTGTTGTTACGGACCATCTTTTGTCGGTTCACTGCTGTCCTGTTTTTCAGGACCTACTACTTTCTTCTTTAATTTTGATCTTGTTTCATAAACTTCGTATTCGACTAACTGTTTCTATGCCCCTTCTGCATAGATTCCGCGTTCCCTGATCTCCCTACTAGATGGATGTCACCGCGTGATAATGCGAAAAAGATTATCTCTATATCTTTAAGGTGCGCGTCATGTCGTCAGTCCAACTTCCTCATGCAGTCAGCAGCAGCTATGTTTGTAGTGCACTCATTCATATTTTGGTTCTTGATAATTCAAGATTTACTTCATTTTTCAGTGGTTGATCAGAAATCCAAGTTTTAACTTCTGTACTCGTTTAATTAGTGTACAGATTGGCCTTTCATTTGCGATAAGTTTTGTCTGATCACGGTTTTTCCGGTTACTAAATCCTAGTTGACGCTTAAATTTGAAGCAGTGGAGATATTTTTCCAAAAGGATGCAATGGAGATCAACATTGGGGATTTTACTTGTATTTAATTGTTCAACTCCTTGTTGAACGATAGTCTAATTTATGCTTATGAGACACTGTCAATTTTATAAAATTCTACGTCTCTGTCTTTAGAAAGCAACATTTCGATGTTCCTAGCAATATCTTCTCGTTGATGGCAACTTGTGCCGCCAGGTGGACGGTGACGCTATGGGTTCCCCTTTAGGGCTCAAGTTTGCTAACCTCAACATGTCTTTCGTGGAAAACCTGGTGTTGAACACTATACCGGCTAAGCCGATATTGTACGGTGGATACGTGGACGATATTTTCGTTGAAATAGAGAACGTAGAACAGTTAGCAATATTGAGAAATCAGATGAATGAAAATGTAATTAGGTTTTGAGTCTCACGTCCGAGCTGGGTGTACATGGGAAGCTGCCATTTCTGGATGTTTAATTGGAGCTTCACAGGATGCTTTTCAGATATCCGTGTATGTTAAGCCTCCGCGTGCCGGGGAAACCAGAAATTACGATTGGGATACTTCGCGAATGTATGAAGAGGGTGCTATTCATACCTTATTAAATAAAGCTTATAAAGTGGGCCCCAACTGGGCTCGTTTTCTTCAGAAATGCGAAGAGTTCATCGGTTAATTACAATTTACCCTACACCTTGATTGATCAAATTACTGGCAACTTTATGAATCGAGTTTTGGGCAGTAACCATAATCTTAGACTTGATAGGCGTCATATAAATCTATTTTATGAAAATAAAATATATCAGAATTACAAAATTGATGAACGAGTCTTTAAGAATGTGGCCAAAATTTGTTAAAACCTATGGGTACAGATTCGACAATTAAAGTCTGCGTGTACTACAAAAATTGCAAAATCCGTCATCCCTTGTTAAAAAATATTTCCAGATCCAGGTTCCAATGATCTAGAATCGAGGCAGAGCCAGTGTGAGACATCAGTTCCAGTTTAACAGAAAATAACATAAGTCTCTTAATAAAAGTTACATTGGCATGACTAGGGAAACTCTGAAACAAAGATTAACTGCGCGCCAATATCAACGTTCTATTTTTAATCATTTCCCTGTCTATCATAGTTGCAAACCCTCGAATGAATACCTTTATTCAAATGCAAAATTTTTATATTTATCGTTGTTAATAAAAGAAGCATAACCGAAAACAAGAAGCATTGCTCATTTATAAACTTACGCCTGCATTCGACGGAAATACAAATGAAGTGTTTGCTCTTTGTTTTTTTGACACGACTGCAGATAAAAAGTTTGAAAACTCTGCTCGTTTGTCCATCTTGCCTCGATCTCTGTTGTCATGAACATGTACTCCAGTTGTGTAATATTACCGAGTCATCTAAGAATTTCATGTTCTTCTCGTTCAAAATAGGTTTCCTTTGCAGTCATCTTACACCGTGTTTTCTATATATTTGTTGAATCTTATGTTGCTTGAATATTCAATTATCTTTTTATCAATGTGACCGTAATAAATAATCGGTACATTTTTCGCCTGAAGACAATGTGAGGAACATCGAAAAATTCTTCTTATAGACAGACGGTACTACAAAATTGTATAGAATTGACAGCATTATTAGTAAATCTGATCAGCAATTCTCTTCGTATTATAACACATGATGAACTGGAACAATTTCGCAAGCATGAAAAGTTAGAGAAGAAATAATGCATGCACATTCCTTTTACTTGGTACTGTAGGTTGAATAGTCAGCTTCACACGCCCGTTTACTCGATATAAATTTGCACGTGCTTTCAATATAAAATATTTATTGAACAAAATTGAGTTACATCTACAATGGAAGCATGAAATGGCTGTAGAGGAGGCTGTCGTTCATCAATTGTGAAATATTCTCTTTTTTCATAGGCATGCAGAAGATTCCATTCCTCAAAAACACCCTGGAAAATGTATATTACTAAGAAACTGTTATGCCCCATTGTTTTCATTTTTTGTTTTTATACAGAGAAGCACCGAATAATGGAAGGATACGGGACTTGACGGAAAGTGTTGATTTCTCGTTATCAGGATCATAAATTATGCAATAAACCATTTGGTAATGTTACAGCTAGAAGTAGATAGTTTTGACAGCGAAATTTCCAACTGAGAACATNGTCCCGGCACTGCAGTCAGCACAGCACCGCACGACACGCAGTCCCGGCACTGCAGTCAGCACAGCACCGCACGACACGCAGTCCCGGCACTGTAGGCAGCATAGCACCGCACGACACGCAGCCTCTGCACCACAGCACAGCGGGCCGAGTGACCGTAATGGCGCCATCTGGAGTCATAAAGTTTGCCCCTGGCGGCGTGATGGTCATGCGCTCTCACAGCGTGATGGGCTCAGCGGGCAGTTGACGAGTGTTGTGGACCAGCATGAGTTGACATAATTGAACATAACATGAGTAGATGTGATTGAACATGGGTTGACCCAAATTAGCGGGAGTTGCCGTGTCTTGATGTTCATAAACATGTACGAACGTGAGTTGATGGCAGACGTGAGTTGTTATTCCTAAAGTGACGCTACTGGAAACTTGGAAAGTGAACTTTGTGTTGAGATGATGACATTAAAGATTAGCAATGAAATTTAATAGCACAATTTATTACAACAATTTAAGATCTTTGTAAACTCCTTATAGTTGAAGCAAGTGAATCCCGAAATTTTCTAAATGTTAAACCAACTACGGTCAGTGAGAGAGCAAATCGTTTGAGGATGTTATCACTGCCATAACCTAACCTAAAAAATCCTATTATAACCAAACCTAATCTAACGTAATCTGAACTTATCGTCCACGTTTTAATGTTCAACGAATTCAAAAAGTCAAATATTTCTCATTCACACATTTCGGCATTGCAGTAATGGTCGCTCTGTGAGCAGAGCGCCTTTGTGCCATAAGCGTGCGGGCGGCAGCCTTACGCGGCAAGTTTTGGTACAGCGGACGTCCTGAATAAAAGATCAGGAAAAAGTTAATATTGATATTGTTTCTGCAGGCACTGGACAACGTGGTCTCTGGGCAGCGTACATATCGTCTCCGTACCTTGTGAGGGTGGCGTGAGCAGGCGAGGAGCAGAGGGTGAGGGTAGCGTGGGGAATGAAGGGGTGAGCTACGGGTGAGGGGAAGAGACGAGAGATGAGGAAGAGACGAGAGATGAGGAAGAGACGAGAGATGAGGAAGAGACGAGAGATGAGGAAGAGACGAGAGATGAGGAAGAGACGAGAGATGAGGAAGAGACGAGGGATGAGGAAGAGACGAGGGATGAGGAAGAGACGAGGGATGAGGAAGAGANNNNGGGATGTGGAAGAGAGGAGGAGTGAAGGGAAGTGACGAGGGAAGAGGAAGAGACGAGGGGTGAAGGGAAGTGACGAGGGATGAGGAAGAGACGAGGGGTGAAGGGAAGTGACGAAGGATGAGTAAGAGACGAGGGGTGAAGGGAAGGGACGAGGGATGAGGAAGAGACAAGGGGTGAAGGGAAGGGACGAGGGATGAGGAAGAGAGGAGGGGCGAGGGGCAGCAGTGTATTCCTATTTAATGGCTGACGCTTGCCGAGGCAGAAGCATGAAAGGAAATGGAAACTGTTGAATGGCGGGTGTGCTGGGGGAGTGGGTCACGCGCTGCTGAGTGTGTGTAAGCTACACGTGGGTGAGTGGGCCTCGAGTGGCTGAGTGGATCTCAAGTGGGTGAGTGGGCCTCTAGTGGGTGAGTGGGCCTCGAGGGGGTGAGTTTGCCTCGAGTGGGTGAGTGGGCCT
>JACJUY010011128.1:20082-30098 GCA_014220935.1 Platorchestia sp. MABIK
GCACTGCAAAGCCTCGCATCCGCACCCGCACTGCAAAGCCTCGCATCCGCACCCGCACTGCAAAGCGCTCACATCCGCATCCGCACTGCAAAGCGCTCGCATCCGCACCCGCATTACAAAGAGCTCGCATCCGCAACCTCATCCGCACCCGCACTGCCTAGCCCCAATGTCAACACGCCTGAGGAGAACCGCTCAAAAAACCTTTCGCCAGAGGCTGCATCTCTTGAAGACGCCCCGTCCTGTCAAGCGGATTTTCAGAAAAGAGTTTATTTAAGCGACACTTTATTTTCCAAACGGCCATGCGAATTTCTCCAACAGCATTGCAAATTCTTCAAAGAGCACTCGGAGTTTTTTAAATGGTACCGAAAAATTTACAAGCGGCCCGGAAATTATATAAGCAGCTCTGAAAAATTCCCCAACGCTCCGGAAAACTACTAAGCAGCTCCAGGAAATTTCCAAACGGCACCGAGAATGATCGCGGAAAAAAGTAGAGCTCCATCTTTTTGAAATTAAACCATGGCAAAATTATTATAAAAAAGATCATGCGCTGGTGTGCTCAATTGTGCAAGTGTGAGTGATGCTTGCTTACGATTCGCGAATGTTTAAGGCTTGTATGAAGCCTTTAAAAATGTTTTTATAGTCCAAAAAAACTAAACTGTTCTCTTCAAGAAGAGCAGCTAATCTTTCTCATTCTGATGCTATTTTTGGCCACCTGGTGTCAGTGCCAAATAATGAATGTAATACTGTAATATGGGTAAAGAACATCAGACAATTAAAAGTGATGCCCAGTTTTTTTACAGATTCATGAACGCAAATTGTGGGGAATTCTAGTTGGCGTCTTTTATTCAAGGGCGAGCAGTCGTCACTATCGCTCAGATAGTTTCACCGTTTAACTTGGAGGCCGTTCCTTTGAGATGCCGTAGTAGTTCTAGATGCATCCTCTCCACGTCATGAGCTCCGCTGGGAACTGTGATGAGATCAAACAAACTCCCTGGTAATTCCTCTGCCAGGAACTCCGTTTCAACTGCTTTCGCTCCAGTGGAGCAAAGGTCGTTTAATTTTATTAGCCCACGTTCAACTCTGTTCTCTGCTAGCTAATAATGCTGCCTGTCATGTGAAAGCATTCAATTTTTGGCATGGGGCTCATTTTTTTTTCGTTAATGTTCTGTTCGCTTTGCTCGCTGCTTAGTGGACCTTGCTGCCTCACTTTATACTTGCCTCTTCCCTGCACACTTACCTCCTAGCGAAGTACTTACACGCTAAACTATATGATCCTTATTTTTCTTAACCAAGTACCCACCCTTGACCCATCCTCTAGCTGTATCTGCCTCCTTATTATGTACTTGCCCCCTTCTTTTGTATCTGTCGCAATGTCCAAATCCTCTTACCATCTTCTTGCCCCATTCATATTGCACTTGCTCTTTTCACCATGTACTTATTCTTTCACTATGTTCTTACCCTCTCATTATGCACTTGCCACTTCACCATTCACTTTCCACATCACTACTTACTTGCTTCTTTCCCCTGACGTTATCCATGTCCCCTCTCACGATGTACTTGCCCTCATAATGTATACTTGCGTCCCAACTATGTTTTTACCTCCCTCTCTTTGTTCAAGTCTCCTCACTATATGTACATACTTGTCCCTCACCAAGTTCCTTTCTACCCCTCTGCCCTAGCAATGTATATTTGTCCCCACTGGAGTGTGATTGTCCTTTTTTCAGCATTTAGTTGTCCCCATTGATATGTCATTGTCCCCTACCATATACTTTCCCCCTATATGTACTTGCCCCAACATGCACTCAAACTCTCTTGCCATATCTGACCCCGCTCTAAACTTCCTTGGTTGACTGCACGCACTGCAGCCGGTGCCCCAGTAGATAACAGCAAACACTGCAGTCCACACCAACTTAACCCTGTAGTGTGGAGCAAAATTAAAAAGAATTCATCTGGAATAAAGTATAAAAGCACTAATTTACGTCAATGAATCTTTCTTAAATGTTCTGCTGGAGAAAAATGAATGGTATTTTGGTATTGGTTGCATTTAATTTAAACGCATAGAAGCACTTCGCCCCGTAAAGAAAAAAGCTTCTCCCAATCATTTTGATAAATCTTCTTCCTCTACAAGTCTTTTTTTCCCTCTGCCTATTCGGGAGCTAACGCCTGTATCTCACTGTCTCACGGCACTCAGAACTCAAAACAAAATGTCGGTTTTCCCAGGCATCCAACAGTTCCGAGGCGAACCTGTTCTAACGTTATACTGAGCTCAACAATCATCATTAGAGGCCACACTGAGCAACCTTTGGCAATAAACTCTCACGATAAATTCATTCGAGATATCAAGTCGGGGAACTGCAACTTAGAGGACTCACCTTTCTCGACCGCGCGCGCAGCGAGCGCAGAGTACGTGACCAGCACAACCACGACTGCAGTAAGTGCCAGCTTCATTTCGTCTCCGTGTATGGATGGGTCTGAAACTTTTATATTGCGCTCTTTAATCGAGACGAGTCTGAACTTTATATCTTGCTGTTCAATTGAAAAGGGTCCGAAACTGCTTTTATTGCTCTCTTTAATCGAGCACGCGTGTGTAGCGCTGATGCTGTACTGGCTGGGTTGCAGTACTGGCAATAGCAGCAGCGGTTAGGACGCCACCAGCGAGTTCCCATATGTTCCGTATCTCAGATTTAGTGATAAGTTGCATCAAAACTGCAGCCCGCATCAAGTTATAACTCAGATGTTGATAAGCGAATCTTCTCGGAACAGATTTTGCGGTGAGAACGCTACACGTTCTGAAACAAAGTTCATTTTGAGAACTTATGGTGATGTGTTTTTGCTTGTTTCAGACCAAATAAGCGCCAGACTTTCGTGTGATTTTTTTTAAGATGGAACACTTAGGCTTTGAAACCAGCATTAAGAGTAACTGAATCATTGCAATACCTACAGTTACGCAGCATCATCATCAGACTGTCACTTGTCCCAGCTCACAAATCGAGTTATATAATGAAAAAAGTACTTTACCGACTATAGGTGAAAGCTTAAGTTTTATTGCCTTCTCACACTTTGGTCACCAAAAACTTCTCACTAATTTGGTTAACTCTTTATTAATTCATGATTCGTACAATCTTTTGACAACGTGAGAATCAGGATCACGACCAATTGCTTCTAGTCTTGCCAATAAGAGCTTAGATCCATCATGAGGCGCTAGACAACCCATAGATTGGATTAAATGTTAGTTTCAGCTTTTCTAACGGCATCATGGACGTTCCAAAGAAAGGAGGAAGATTCAGTATGGAGTTGAAGGAATGCGGCATCCATGTACAAGGTGCCAAGAAACAGGAAGTTGAGATATAGGTTTATGAAACAAGATAACAGTTGAAGAAGGAAGTCGTAGGGGCTGAAAACTAGACATCAGTGAACCGAAAAAAGGTATTCCGTTATAATTCAATAAACTTATTCTATTAAAACAAAAGGGAAGGCCTGCCTAACCTTTAGCTCGAGACCTCACATGTTCCCCCTAGGAACGCTAATTCCCATTAATACAATAGTTGTATTCCCCTGAGGGCTAGACAACCAAGAAGACGAGGCCATAAAGTTATTGGGACCTCACGCTTTGTGCCTCATCTCTCCGGTCCTTACGAGTATTTTCATGCAGCTGACAAACTCAAGCATAAGAATTTTCAGAAAAACAATTTGAAAATATGAACCTGACTTAAAAGGCTAATGTGCTTTACTTCATGCAATAGCGTCTCTAAAAGGTAGGAGCTTGTAGAATAAGGGTGTCATCTTTCCTTCAAGAAATTTCGGTAGCCAGCACCAGGCGACTCCAAGAAACGCCACCAAAATTCAATGCGATGACGAGGCTCGGCGACCTACTATAGCTTCACTCACGAGGAGGTCGAGCTCTTCTGACGGAGAAGACTCCGCAGATAGAGAGCCTGAAAAGCTTGAGTATACGCCGAATGCAACTCACGAAGAGCTGAGCAACTCTTCATCTTCTCTAAATTAGTTCCGCAAAGTTCAAATTTTACAGACAATATTACCTGATATTTGCTACAACGAAACCGAGCTGCGCGCATGTGGTGTGCAGGTCGGCTGCAGAGGAGAATTCATGCGGCAGCTTTGGAGGACTGTCGAGGATGCTAACTTTTAATGAAAATTCTAGTGGTAAGCCTTAGTAAGAATGCGGGCAGCGCTAAATCGACAAATCAGTGTGAGAGAAAATTCAAGACAGATTGCCCAAAACAACCTTCCGCAGCGAGAGTCATATTTTGAGTTAGTTATACGACGAATGGGCTGTTTTAAAAAAATCCTATAAGCTTCGTCAGGATAGGTCACGATTAAATCATTGCATCAAAGCATTTAGTACAAGGCAATAGAGAATGGTTTTAAAAAACTCAACCAGATTCGGATTCATAGCGAGTACTTTTTGAGTCGGACGAACTTTGCCTGAGCCTGCACGCAGCCTGCATGCTTTACTTGCAGGTTGATTAAGGTAACCTGCCAGCATACAAACAATACTCCAGCCGCCTAACTGACAAAAATTTCCATCTCATTGTGTAACTCTTCAGTCATTAGTTATCCCAAGTGGTACGTGGGCGTAGCAGTCTGAGCTCAAACCTTGAGATATCTAATGTTCTTGTTTTCAATAATTTTGTGAAACACAGATGATTACGACAGAAGCCTAAGAGCCTGAAATGGTTCAATCCGCAGAACAGTTCAAGCGCAAGGACAAACTGATCAATTCTACCTGTTGTGCGGCTTTAACCTGAAGCTTCTCTTCCCTCGCGCCATTCGTGCGCCTCAGCTCCCAGGGCCGTCAACGTGATGCAAACAATTTAAAATATTACGTCAAACTCGGCCTTTATTTAATCTACGACGCTCACAATGTCAAAAATAACGTTCCACTTATATTTATTACCAAAATTCCAATGTTTAGCGTTGCAAGAATTTTGATTATGCTTAACTTTCAGTTGTCGTCATGTTAGTATTGCATGACGCTTATTACAGAGTAATCGCTTGATATGACGCCCTTATCTCAGCGTTCAAGATGAAGCAAACACAATGTTGACGGCAAACGATTCAACAGTTGCAGGCAAGCGTTCATGTGTTATATGGCAGGCCTTATCATGAGCCCCCTGATACCGCTCTCGATTGCAACAAACATGAGGTGACGACATGAAAGCAAGGCTCGGATGTGAGAGCCTGCGATACAACTTTCCTCACATCGGAGCGCATGCCCACACCTCACGAACTTTGTTGGCCTCCTGAAGCCAAATTTTGAAATAATTCACACCAACCGGGTGGTAAGCCGGCTACGTTAGTTCTTCTAAGTCGACCTATAAGAATTTGACGTTAATTCACGTCGTTGAGCTGCACCGTTGTGACGACATGTATTAGATAGAAAACTGGCCCAAGTTTCAAACGCGTTCACTTGCCAAGTTCATGAATAACCAGGGACTAAAACATTCAGAAACTTGTCCTTTTATAAATAATGCAAATCCTTTTTGAGCAAAACGCAATTTTTTTAGTAGAGAAGTATGAAACCGGAAATTTTTGCTATTCGAACTGAAATTAATTCCTCGTTTTCCGTTGGAACAGACGAAAATTTATTTTACCAATTCGACCGCCTCGCTGCCTCGTGTGTTCGTCTAGCCAGTCTGTGATCCTTGTGACCAGGTGCCGTGCGCCAGTGCGAGTTTATTCATTCTAAATTTGGTGCGCCACTGAACTAGCGCGGCAGCCTTCGCTACGGAGAAAAATGTTTCAATTAGAAACTTTTAAAATATAGCAGAATTCCTGACTACCAGACTCTCGTTGGTCCTGTGTGAGCATTGCAGTTGTAAAGTCATCTGCATAAAAGTGGGACGTAGAGATATAGCCTGCTCAGAGATATGCTAGCTGTGTGAATTGTTCGAATAATTTGATAACAACCACAAATGCTAAATATTTAGCATCTCTGAAAAGAATAACAAAATTATTTATTACAATCCGAGAAAACGACGAATTTTTGAATGATTAAATGTGAAAGAGTAAACGTGTCCTGTTTATTCGTTTGGGATGCAAAGGTATATAAGAATTTGGCCACATCCTTTTCTTCATATTTTGAAGTTGAGTCACCGGAAATGTCGAATACACATGTCCCAGACTGATCTCAAGCACAAGTTTTGGCGTAAAATTCTTAGTCAACTTTCTGAAGGCAAATCAAGTTAGGTGACACTGGCACTGACTTGACGCTGATCCACGACAGCTTACGCTACAATTGAAAAGATTTATCAAAAGACCAATGAGAAGAAACATTCAGTTGGTAAGAATGTAGTATTTCACTAAATGGCGAGATACAAGAATTTATAATTCTAATGATCTCTTGCTCTCAATGATATGGATCAATAGCGTTGTGTCCGGCTGTCAGGATTTCACTGTTTAGTCAAACTCAGCGTCGAATTTTTTCGTTTGCGTTTGTACCTACAAACACGAACACAAAATAACACATCAAATACCCGGTTGCATTTCCTTGTACAAACTCAAAAGCAAATACAGAAATCCATCAAACATGCCGATGCATCCTATCAAACTGAGGGCTTTCATTCCATCAACTTTTGTGCTACAAGATTTGTGGTAATTCTGTTCTAGGTCCTTGCTTCGGCGTGAGTTATCCCTCGAGCAAATTGTAGAAAATACTTGGCACGAATAACAAGCGTTGACAGCCGATCTCTTTGGCCGGGCAATATTACAGAATTTATTGCCGCATTCAGAGGAGATAAAGAACCTGCATGTGCACTGCAAATATTCCGGTGGAAGCAAACCTTTCTCATTTCATATGAGTCCAACTTCAGTTTCATGAAAATCCAAATGAAAATGTTACTTCGGAAAGTTTCTGCGATGGCACATTTAGTTTGGACACACACGATAAAAAATCTTCATCGAAACAAACCTTGCATCAATGATGAAAAATTTGCTACCGTACTTGTAAAATTACGGTCGAAGTTTAGAAACATGCATAGCGTCTGAAATTCGGAAGACAGTTGTGGTGCAGACTGAATCGAGAGCATCAAAATTAACCTCCCCAAGACATGATCTTTGCAGGGACAATGCTCTCAGATAGCGTTGTTGGATAGACTGATAAATATCAACCTTTGCTGTAAAGAGACTCTGTGCAGAAAAAATTCCTATATAATTGAGGCGCAGTTCTGCCAATATGCATGACTACTTGCAGCTGTCAACCGAATTTCCAATCACAACTGAGCTAAGTGCGCATCATTACACTAGAATGGTTTCCATTCGCTTGCAGAATGAGACCAGTGTCATTTGCCTTAAATCCTATTATGGAGCTTATTTGTAGGGCAAAAATTTATTACTTAATTTCATCATTGCACAATATTATCCGTACCATATCGCTATTGCATGTTGACCATACTCTTAGGAGAGTGGATTGTACTTAGCTTTATCTACAATGATTTACAATTCGTTTGCTTCGAGCCTAATTATAAATTACTTCTATTCCTTTATAAAGTATACGCAAAGGCTCCTTATCGGAAAATATTTTATAACGAGACAAAAAAGACATCTTTAATTAAGTTGTCCGCATTGCAGTCTACAAATGGCAAGGAAATAACTATCAGCTTAGAGTAATAAGGGATCTTATTTAGTAATATTTTTATAATTTAGGAATTTCTTTGACTTTTAGCGAGAAGTCCCAGAGGTAATTTTCTAGGAAGTATTGTTGAAGTACTTTTGTAAATAATTCATTTTTAACGTCTCACGGAGTAAGTTGGTTACATTCTTTGTCAATTAGCGCTCCCAGGGGAAAATGTGTGGGGGCCCGAGGTGAGAGTTAGGTGGGCCTTCTTTTTGTTGAAATAAAATGTTTTACGTTATGTTAAGGACCATTTTTTTTCAGTTCACTGCTGTCTTGTTTTTCATCACCTACTACTTTCTTCTTCAACTTTCATCTTGTTTCATGAACTTCTTTCCCAACTTACTCTTTCTATGCCCTTTCTGCATAGATTCCGCGTTCCCTTAACTCCATACTAAATGGTGTCTTCCTTTTTCCTCTCTTTGGATCGCATTTGTTGCGGATAGGGAGGCCTAAACTAACTAATAATCTAATCTAATCTTCATTATTTGTCTTGTAACAATTTTTAACAGAACATTAATTTATTTTTTAGAAATGATACTTCTGTAAATTACTACTGGGGCCTGGAATGATGAAACAATTTTAAATACAGCTGCTCTCAGGGCATACCTGTAATACTAAAGCCTAGAACCCTTGTCCTAAATGTACGTTTGACCGATCCTATAAGAAATTCACACCAGTCAATGGAACATGTTAATTTAGTACATTCTAGAATAGACTTTGAATTACACATACTTCGAGACAGTTGGTTACTTGGAATCTTTTCGAACAGACAAAATCTTTTAACAGCGAGCTTCCTTCAAGAACTATATGAGAATTGAAGATTGCATTAGATTATATGTTAGGTTAAGCCTCCCTAACCGCTACAAAAAAAAACGTATCGAAGAGAGAAAGGAGGAAGGCACCAATTAGTATGGAGATGAGGAAACGCGGAATGCATGCCGAAGGGGTATAGAAACAGCAAGTTGAGAGAACAGTTTTTGAAACAAGATAAAAGTTAAAGAAGAAAGTAGTTGGTGCTGGAAAACAGGACAGCGTGAACCGAAATAGATGGTCCTTAACATAGCAAAAAACACCTTAAACAAAAAGAAGGCCTGCCTAGCTCTAACCTCGGGCCCTCACGCATTTTCTATCTGGGAGCGCTAATTCCCATGGATAAAATAGATGTTTCTTCAACACCAATGAAGTCAGATGTAATCACGGTCGAGATTCGTCATAGTAAAAAATAAGAATACCCCTCCCTCCCCCCCATCCTCGTCAGTTCCTACTCTAACGCTCGTGATGGCGTTTGAGCAGCTGCTAATTGTCCAGGATATCTACCTCCATCGTTATTGAAAGTCTTATTCCATTATAGAGGGAAGACTGAAAAATATTGGAAAAATCACGTTTGTTCATTTATTTGGACAAATCATTAATTTGAACATTGTAGTCCGAGTTTCTCATACCCGTAAAGGCTCTCATTCTTTAAGTGAAATGAATATTTCGTTTCATCATTGTTTATTTAATTCATGTGGTATTTTTCTTCTGTATCGTAGAAACCGAAGAATTAATGTATCGCAAAATGTTTTAAAACTTTACTTCTGCGCGTGAGATATTTTAACCTGGACAGAGAATTTCAACGGATCTCAAAGTTTAATAACGAATTAAAAATTTTGCTGAGATATATTATCTAAGATTCACTTTGTTATCGATGATAATTCCTTAAAATTTGAATGAGTTACTTTCTCCAATTTGGCAATCATCAATTTTGATGCACGGATAAAATGCATAATACTAATAGGAGGGTAGATTGCTTCAGCTTTATCAACATTTATGTATATTTCATTTGTTTTGAGCCTTGAGAAAATTTTTCGGCAGTTTTTCATCAATTGATAAAAATCCATTACGAGTTGATCAAAGCCGACCACCGCCAGAAAAAGTATGAGCTTGAAAAATGATGAAGCTTCAACAGCACAAATGATGAATGTTTTACACTGAAAAGGTCCCGTAACTATTCATGGAACTACATGGTTAATACATAGTTCTATAAGGTTGTTCTAAAATTATTGGTCTATTTTATATAAAATCTTCTATTAATAAAATGAGTGACATTCGATGCTCAAATTAGTCAGAGTACGAACCTTGAACATCCATATATCTTTGTCATGTAAGGAGACCATTTGCGCCACGTCGATAAAAATCTTGTTACTTGAACGCTTCGAAACCCATGAAAGCAGATTCGACCTCTTTTTGAATCTGAATGTTTTGTTGCTCAAAAAATTGTTCAAATGCTTGAAAAAATGGTAATCCGTGGGAGGAAGATCCGGTGGATGTGGTAAAGTTTCATATCCCAAGTTTGTGAGCTTCCGGTGATTCATACTTGAACATGAGGGCGCACATTGTC
>JACJUY010011128.1:30576-44206 GCA_014220935.1 Platorchestia sp. MABIK
ATACACTGCTGAGTCATGCACGGTTATTGACGAATGATTATTCAAGGTTTGTATGGATTCTGTAGAGGCAACTTCTATATCGTCCATAGGAAATAATAAAATGTTTTTTCCCAAATTTGAATGGCGCTGTAGCAACATTATGATTGGAACCAATTATAATCGATTCAGAGTAATTCTCTTCAGATAGCAATTTTTCCGTAGTTTGCTCTGGATCTCCACCTGAGCTCCACAATTTTTTGGCAAGCAAGTTTGTGATTTATTTTCAATTTTCAAGTGATTTGTTTAATTATTGTAAGCCTCAATATCACTCGGTAATTCGTAAGCCAGTTGTGATGAAACTGAATAGTTGATGATGGCACTTTCTTTAAAATACTTGATTTCTTGCAAAAAACTGTGGTTGGGTACACGAAGAAATTTGTCTCATCTTTCTCACTCAGTATGAGAAAACGAGATATAGCATGACACCCAAAATTATGCAACTTCAGTCGTTATATTCCAAAAATTCGGAGATCAGAGAACAGCGGGGTGAATTTAGAATTTTGTAATTCCCAATTTTCAAAAATATGGCCTGTGTACCGCTAGTGTTCTCTAATAGGTGAGAGGGATGTTTGGAAAGGTTACCGTTATAAAATTTGAGACGCCCTGGTACTCCGCGCAGTTATCAACTCGTGCGCACCTCATGAGTCATTTTAGAGCCCAGTGCTGCCATGTGAGACTGCTCGCAGCGGCCACACGTTCACTGTTAGTCGACTAACAGTGGACGTGTGACCCCGACTCACATTAGAGTACAGTGAATCATTACCTAAACTACGCATAAAATAAAAATTTGCACTACGAAGACGAGTTGCAAATTAAACAAAATCAAAACAAGTTGCTTGCTGAATGATAATTTCTGCAACAAGTGAAACAAGCATAGAATCAAAATTTGACCTTAATAAATGCGGACCAAATTGCATGCGGAAGGAATTTGATGGATATATAGAAGTATTAGGTTTGCAGACTCGTGTTCGTGTACAAATCCCAATTGTAAATATGTTGTACGGTGATCTTCTACGTCTTCATCAACGAGTTTTTCATTTTCTCAAGGTGTTGTTACGTCTATCTTCTAAGCGGATTAAAATCCGTAATTTTTCCTCTTTCACTGACACAAACTCAACTTCTTTCAGTAAATGGAACCATTCAACTAACATAGGAGTCTTTCAGAAAATTCAGAATCCATTTTGGAATTCTTCCCTGCCGGTTGTGACCACAGGGAGTTTTTTTTGTTTTTTTTTGTTGTTTATCTTAAAATTTCTTCTGCGTGTACCGTATTTTTAAAACGTTATTAGTTGCGGGCATTCGAAACAATCAATTATTTACTGAAAAATAATACAAATAGATTTTTTATGATGCGAAGCAATTGCGTTTGTCATAACCCCTTTTAGTCGCGTTAATTATCTCTTTTACAGATAATGAGATTTTACAATATACATGCATTTTATCCAAAAGGTTATACGATTCAGAATTTACTTCTCCCCCTATTTCTGTCTCAAATCATGTCCAAAACCACAGGCCTGTGCTCCTTCCATCTCTCGCCTCCGTCAAGAACGTAAAGTTTCCTATCCCTTCGCCCCATCGCCGACTTCAGAATTTATTATTCTAGCAAGTTGTGTGGGCTGCCAATAAATTTACCCGAAACTAAATCGCTCCGAGGCATTCCATCCTCTTCTAAATCCAGGATTAAAAAAGAAAGCTTGTGTAGCCAAGCAATTTGCGGTCGTTTCGACTTCTATATTTTCCCGAGTAATAGCCATAAACGTCAGGTCAAATCCGATCTAAAGTATCGTAAGTGCAATGCTCAAACTGATAAATTTAAAATGGCTTACTGTGGCCTATGCACGGCCCGTCAGGTACACGGAGATACATTTCTGAAAAAAAGCAAGCACGGTTTCAATTTTTGCACTATTTTATGTGAGTAGTTCGCACTTCGGAAAATAAATATTGGGTGAAAAATTTCCCACAGACATTCTTAGAACATCGGAAGTTGAATTCAGACACAAGATCTCGGAACTGCTCAACGCCTCCCGGTTACAGCCCCTTGATGGGATTCGGGAACTCGTGCTCTATGTAAAATGACGCCATGGAGAACCTCTCAGATAAGTCATTCATGGCTCAGCATTGCTGTCATGTGCTCAAATATACGGACATTCGCGGATACTACAATTTTCTCTTTCAGCTACTTAATATTTACGATGCATCTAAGATAAACATATCAAGTCAAATTACACTCATTCATTTACCTCTCGTTCATTGTTTACAATTAATATAGATTATAGTAGAACTTAGTTTAAGCCTCCCTAACAGCTACAAAGACGTTCCAAAGAGAGGAAGAAGGACGTCAAATTCCGTATGGAGATAAGGGAATGCGGAATCTATGCACAAGGTGCATAGAAACAGTAAGTTGGACAGAAGTTCATGAAACAAGATAATAGTTGGAGAAGAGAGTAGTAGATGCTGAAAAAACAAGGCACCAACGAAGCGAAAAAACATGGTCAATTACGGAAGGAACGCTTTATTTCAACAAAAAAATTGGCCCTACCTAACTCTCAGCTCGGGACCTCACATCTCACCTTTTCCCCCTGGGAGTGCTAATTCCCATCGATACAATAGTTATATACCTCTGAGGTGGTTTAATTCAACATTGAGTTTAATTCAACAAAGAGTTTAATTCAACAAAGAGTTTAATTTAACACAAAGTTAACATTGAGTGACAGTGATTTGAGATTGAGTTATCCGTTCGTCTGCAGGGCTGAGTGCTGTATGCTTTGTGGTGCACGATGCTGGAGGAAATATGCGCCGGACGATAAGCAAGAATGAGAATTTCGAGGGAAAATAAAATCGTTCATAAAAAAGAATGATAGGAATTTCATTCCTGATTTACTAAAGCCCCAAGCTTATCACAGGTTTTTATGATGTTACTGTGCCACGTTATATTTTAGTGCTGTTCCATTACGCAACTCCACAACTCCGACATACTAGTACCTAGTCAAGTACTGTGATCGTAACTCTTCTACCGAAGCTAGGGTTCAGATGTACCACATTAGGATTAAGATGTCCAACTGGGTTGAACGATTCACAGCACTCAGATTGCCTTGCAACAGAGCGACCATGTATTAAACGTAAGGATCTTTTCTTTGCTGCAGGTACAGACGGCAGCAAGCGAGACCTGGAGCCATAAAACCGGGCAGCGGAAGGCTTGGCCACAAGGACGACTTTCGCTGCGCCCCCCTGCCACCAGACCCTTCTGATCACGTGAGTTTACCGCCCGGCAGCGAGCAGCGGTGCGGAGAAACCGCTCTAATTTAACTCCACTGCAGGACTCAATACCTAGCACTGCTGACAGTTGTAACAAGTTACTAATTAATTTTTCGATAATTATCAGCTTGTGCAAATTTTCTACGGTTCAAAAACTGTGCCACGCTACCGAAAGTTTTCACAAACTCCCCAGCAAAGAAATTTTCAAATTTTCCTGATTTCTTCCAAACTTTTCAGGTGTTTCGAACTTTAATTTAGCGAAAAAAATGACAAAAATACAGTGGGAATATTCAACGTCCACTCCCAGAAAATGTACTGTTTATGAAGCAGTGAGCTCCGCCACCACAGCGGAACTCAACTTGCGGAAATTTTGCGAAATCTTCACGTGCAACAACAGATTTACAAAATATCAATGACTAGTGTACACGGACCGCCAAAATAGCATACGACAATCTTCGACGAAGCAAATAATTCATTTCATTAAGACAGTAACTGTAGTAAATAATAGCTTTCCCTGTTTGAGAGCTTGATCATGAATAACGGAAGCTGTGTAATGAGGTAATCATGACACAGACAACCAAGCTCAAATTTTGATTGTTGATGTGCCTTTCAGTGTAGACCACTAACAAAAATATATTTCGGCGCAGCAATCTTACTATCTTGATTGATTATAAGAAAGTTTTAACCTCCCTTTACCACAACAAAGATGTTCAAAGAGAGGAAGGATGATGGCACCGTTTAGTATGGAGTTAAGCGAAAGCGGAATCTACGCACAAGGTGCATAAAAACAGTAAGCTAAGAAAGAAGTTCATGAGACAAGAAAAAAATCGAAGAAGAAAGTAGTAGATACTGAAAAACAGGACAGCAGTGAACCGAGAACAGCGAGTCCGTAACAAAACAAAAAACGTAGTCTATTTAAAAAAAAGAGAGCCTACCTATAACCTTTAGCTCGGGACCTCATAAATCTTACCATCTTTCACTCAAGCATATTTATACCATTGTATAAATATATATTCAATGGTATATAAATAAATATAACTTTTACATTTATGTAGGTATATATAACATTGAATATTGTATAAATTTACTTGTATACGCAAGAACGAACAAACGATGCTTATAGAAAAGATGGAAAGAGAGTTTGACACAGTGTGTGTCGGGAAGAGAAGAGGTGAAACGGAAAAGGATAGATAGTGAACTGATAAAGATGAGCTTTGAGCATATGATGCCAGTGTCGGAGGGTTGTTTGTAAGTAGTTTGAGGGTGGTAAAAGTTAACTACTCGTCAGGTCTTTGTATGGGAGGGTGTTTAGTTAGTAGGCATCTATAGTACTGGACTCGGGTAAGTAGACTTGCCGTAGTGGACACGGGGTTGTGGAGTAGCACTCGTTTGTATACACAAGTATATTAATATCCTTGACTTGTATCTCAGATACGATCATTATACGCGTATTAGCTGTTCCGGACTAATTATTCGAGTGTTACAGGGAAAAAATTATTAATTTGTATTTATAGTTACACATATACGGATAAACAACTATTCATAGACGGATATACAGATATTGTTTTTACAAATTTGTGAACACGTCCCGTGAAAAATGACATTCGAAATTGCTCCGTAAAACACAGCCGTAATTTGATTAGGTTTGTTATCATGAAGAACAACAATTACTGCCTTCAAATTTTTCTCATATTAATTCTTTACTATGATAATAATTCGACCTGTCCTAGGTTTTATTACCACTAAACAAATAAATTTATCGTTGTAAATTAGATGTTCGATTGAGTCTTCATAACCGCAACAGCTGCGTTTCAACGAGGAAGGAGGAAGGCATCATTTAGTAGGGAGTTAAGGGAACGTGGAACCTATGCATTAGATGCATAAAAACAGTAGGCTGAGGAAGAAGTTTACGAAACAATATAAAAGTTAGAGAAGAAAGTAGTTGGTGCTGAAAAACACAGGAGTGACCCGAAAAAACTGGTCCGTAACAAAAAAAATCCAATTCTATCCCAACAAAACGAAGACCTGCCTAACCTTTAGCTCGGGACCTCGCATATTACACTCGTACACAAAAAATTCTCTAGCATGGAATTTAAGAACAACGTTAGACTAATTTGAGGGTACTGAATTAAAATCTTATCTTAATTTTCCTGTATCACATCACGTTTTTTCGCTACAGGTATGTATCCCATTTTCATGAATTTCACGAAAAATTTATCCATCTTTTTAGTAGTGTAACAAAAAGACCATATTATATTGTTTATTTTGGTAAATTTACTTCTGATTTAGTCTCCCAATAAACTAGAAAATATCTTCGTTTTTTTGAATATGCATAAGATTCCCATTTTTTTTATGGTACGAAAGTAAACGAACAGAATTCAACCTGCGCAACATTCGTCCACAGGTAGTTTTTATTGTTGATTTTTACTTTCAATTTTGTTATTTACTATTTTTATCCTGCTGTTTTTCTGTAAACAATGCATAAAGTGTGTGGAGGATAGAAGATTAGATTAGAAATTAGTTTAAGCCTCCCTAACCGCTTGAAAAAAAGCGTTCCCAAGAGAGTAAGGAGTAAGGTATCATTTAGTATAGAGATTAGGGAACGCGGAATCTATGCAGAAAGGGCATAGAAACAGTAAGTTCAGAAAGAAGTTCATGAAACTAAATAAAGGTTGAAGAACAAAGTAGTAGGTGCTGAAATACAGAACAGCAGTGAACCCGAACAAAAGGTGGTCCTTAACATAACAAAAACATTTTATTTCAACGAAAAGAAGGCCTACCTAACTCTCAGCTCGGGCCCCTCATACACCTCCCCCTTTGGAGTGCTAATTCCTGTGGATACAATACTTGTGTCCCTCTGAGGGAGGTTCGGTAGAATTTCAAGGAACAACTCGGGTAACTGACAACTTTTTTCTTGTATTTGTCTGCAGGATGCGTTGCTGATCTAACAACGGCCTCTAAATCTCACAGAAAAGAGTGCTTAGATGATACGAATATATTTTGTCACATCTGTGGAATCTTAACTTTGAAGACTCGGAGGCGCAACATCACTGGCTTTGTTACGAGCGTGCATTTTATATACTTTAAAGTAGCACTTGGAGACCAAGACAAACATTGGGCTCCTCACAAAGTCCATGGGCAAAACCTGTGTTGAGACCTTGAGGTCATGGTCTCAAAGAAACAATGCTGAACTTAAGTTTGGAGTGGCTATGGTTTGGAGAGAACCAAGCAATCATTTCAATGACTACCATTTCTGTCTTGTCAATGTGAAAGGTTCCAATAGGAAAAAAAGGCAATATTTGCAATACCCAAGTATCCCTTCAGCTATTCGATCAGCTGGCCATAGTGAAGAAACACCTGTACCATGCAATATTTACTGAGCTACCAGAAATTGATAACACATATTTCTGCTCATCTGCTTTTGGTGATGAAGAAGACACTACAGATATTTTTGAGCCATGAGATGAAGATTGTGACGAACCAATTCTGTTTACTCAGTCTGCTTTTGAAAGATTTGGTTCGAGATCTTTATGTACTAAAAGAGTCTGCTGAACTGCTGGCTTCAAGACTGAGAGAGAATCGAATGTTGAAACCGGCTCAAGTGTCTCATTTTATCGTAACAGGGAAGCAGAACTGCGTAAGTACTTCCATTCAGATGGCCAGCTTGTCTATTGTGCTGATGTACAAGAGCTTCTTCTCATTATGAGACCTCCAGCATATGATTCAAGGAATTGGAGGCTTTTTTTTGACAGTTTCAAAAGAAGTTTGAAATGTGTTCTGTTACCCAATGAAAGTAATTTAAGTATAGCTCTGTTCTAATAAGTTATTCTGTACAATTTAAAGAAGAATATTACAGCATAAAGATTGTTCTATAGAAGTTGCAATATGTTCATAGGTGGTTAATTTGCGTCTATATAAAAATGGTTAACTTTCTTTTAGGTCAGCAAGGAGGGTACACAAAATACCCCCGTCTTCTGTGTTACTGGGACAGTAGAGCTACAGCAGAGCATTGGGGAAAATAAACGATTAGATTTTGACATCTGACGATAAGAATGTCATCAACGATCCACTCGAGGATCGTGGAACGATCCTTCCACACAGTGGAGATTGTTCCAGCTCTATATGTTCGAGTTTTCCTGTTCTCAGTGAAGAGAAGAAAAAGACTGAAATATTTCATGAACCTCAAATAAGAACACTAATGAGAGATCCAAATTTCATCACTTCAATAAATGAGACAGAAGAAAGCGCCTGAAATGCATTTTGTAACGTGATGCATAATTTTCTAGGGAATAAGAAAGCAGGCAACTATAAAGAGATGGTGGAAGAGCTACTAGTGAGCGCGCGTGATCTTGAATATAAAATGAGTATCATGATTCATTATTTACGCAGCTATTTGGACAATTTTCTGAAGAACCTTGGGGATGTGAGCGAAGAACAAGAAGAGCGTTTTCATCAGGACATTAAAACAATGGGAGAACGGTCTCAAGGCCGGTGGCACTCACATTTGATGGCGGATAATTACTGGAGCTTGGTGAGAGACAACCCAGAAGCTGTACATCAGAGATCAGCCAAGAAAAGAAAGTTCAAATAACTGCTATTTGCCATTGATCTGTGTAACATAAAGTGTATTTTTATATTTTCTTTTTTAATTCTGTCCGTATCTTTGATACATGGACTTTGTAATCTTTGTTATTCCTTGATTAAGAATATACAAAATGTATTACCAAAAATAACATGTTTTTATCATGACACCTTTAATGAGTAAACCCATTCACTCTTCGATACTCTTTTTCTAGCGATTAGGGAAGTTCAATCTTACATATAATCTAATCTGATAGGAAGATTCATTCAGATTTGTTCTATTGTCTTGAATGTTATTTAAAATAAAAAATTATAATAACACCTGAATAACACCTGAATATGTTATTGATAAAGTGAAAAGATAAGTTTATTACAGTTATGTTCGTAGAACATGTTCCATTATTACAGACGAGAGTTTCGACGTTTACGAGCAAAAAAAGCATTTATGTTCCTTTGTTTGTATATATATAAATATGCATTTGCATACTTATATTCATGTCTACGTTGATAATTTACAGTGTAGTTTCGTTATGATCGCAAATAAAAGTCAGAGTTATACATGTACATCTATATACATCTTTGCATCTATACCTCTTCACATATTACATTTAACACATTTATTACAAAGGCAATTCATAGGATATTTTATTTAGAATTGTTTAATTATATTGAGGTGTTATTATAATTTTTTATTTTAAATAACATTCAAGACAATAGAACAAATCTGAATGAACTGTCCTATCAGATTAGATTATATGTAAGATTAAACTTCCCTAATCGCTAGAAAAAGAGTATCGAAGAGTGAAAAGAGAAAGGCACCATTTAGTGTGGAGATAAGGGAATGCGGAATCTATGCAGAAGGGGAATAGAAACAGTGAATTGAGAAGGAAGTTTATGAGACAACATAAATGTCGAAGAAGAAAGTATTAGGTGATGAAAAACAGGACAGCAGTGAACCGACAAAAAGGTGGTCTTTAAAATAAAAATAAAACTTTTATTTGAACAAAAAGAAGGCCTACCTAACTCTCAGCTCGGGCCCTCACATTTTCCCACCGGGAGCGCTAATTCTCATAGATACAATAGTTGCATCCCCCTGAGGAAAAATATCCTATGAATTGCATTTTTAATATATTTTTGAAATGGAAAAGAGACTTGACGGACACCCTGTGTACATAAATAAATGTACGTCGGTTTTGATTATTGACGGTTGTGTAAATATTTACATTCGCTTGTGGCCCGTGTACATGCAACATTCATGTATTTATGTACAATTAAAGAACATTTTCCTATCATTCGATGTACTTCGCTGTGTTTAAAAATAAAATATTAACAACCCTTCGCATCTCAGCTGTACTCAATAACATCACAGTGTTCCAGCTTTCTGCCTGTTCCAAAAGTATGAGAAATGATAAAGTCGAGATCCATTCGATAAAATTCTTTTATCGTTGTTAGAGGAACTAAAACAAGATTTGATCCTCTTCTGGAAGCTCTCTACCGACAAGATCCCCTCATGAAATGAAGCCAATCCTCTTTGTGTGAAAAATAGCACAGCCACTCGAGCGAGCCTCGTAGCAGCTCTAGGAGCGGCTTTGAGCGTCACTGCTTTTGTTGCACAATGGTGGTCTTCTTTGTTTGTTGTGTTGCGCTTTATTTCTGGCATTCGAGATGTTATTGCCTCTGCTCAAGAAATGACCTACACTAGCGACAGCCAGCCACCAAATGTCTTCACATTCTGCAGCGACTCCTGCTGGTCAACCGCGAACTTTTGCTTTCTTTTGTATCAGGTCTTGACACGTGCCCACGCACTTTGTAATCTCAAAAGTCGACTTAATTGGAATTCATAGCTTGATAACTTTTCCCCTTGTTTGCAAAGCAAACTAGTACTAACCTATGAATTGCAGAAAAGCAAAACGTTATCATGACATTCAGAGTATAATTAACGAAACCTTGTCAATAGCCTTTGTAAATCTATTGAGCAAAATGCTTGTACCCTCTTTAATAATTTTGCTTGTATTGAAGAAGAGTTTCAGTATTTCAGCTAGCTTAAGGCTTTATTTCTAAAATTTACGGTTTTTCCAAGAGTCTACTGTCTAAATTGTGCTAAAGAAGGAAATAAGACGGAGCAATATCCGGTGAGTAAGGTAGATTGGACGGTATTTTTAGCCTGGCACTGTCACCTGACATGGAGTTACTTAATATCTACTTGGACTTTCGGGCGATTGACTAAAGCTAAACGCCGTGTTGTTGTAGCTCCATGAGACCACAGCTGATAGCAGCATGTACGGCTAGACAATGGAACAAAACTAAGAACAAAACTAGTCGTCTCGACGCTCTTGGTTAAATTAAACTTCTGTAGATGTCACGTTTTGCTCAGTATCACAACCTGAGTTATTTACATTATAAAGGACAGACGCTCATCCTACTGCAGTTATATAAATCTTGCCAGGGTATTCGATAAAGAAGGCAGAAATTACTATTTACTGAAACAACTACCTATTTTCTATCTTGATCCCTTCGAGTAATTTCACTCCTATGCTTCAGTATACGCTCTCTTGTTTTGAATCTTAAAAAAAAAACACCTTTTCAGACACATACTGACTGCGTTTAAGTACCTACAGACAACTGTAAAACTCATTATCTTGAGTTAATTATTAAAGTTTTATTCGCTAATTAACTTAGCTCCAACTGACCTTTACAGACTACGCTGCCAGGAGCAGCTTGTCCTGTGGCACCTACGAGCACCACGTCGCCCTGGCCCTCGACATCTTATCTGCCGGCAGCATCTGAAACAACAGCCTCGTCAGCAGCACCAGCAGCTCCAACAACGCCAGCAACGCCTAAAATACCTACAGTATTACCAGGGGTCCTTCATAATCTGCTAGCTAAGCCTGGTTCTAGCATTGACTTCAGCGAACGCTTTCCTCTCGCCAGACACATCAACCAGACTATAACTACGTCGCAAAATATAAGCTCCAAAACATTCGCACCCAGTTCACAGGCGGATGCTCGTTCAAAATTCTCAAAAAACAATTTTCGCCTATCAAATTTAAGCAAACTGAAGTCCATCAAATCTACAAATTTCTCTCAAATCAAGGCTGAAACATGTTCGTTCATTTTCGTAACTCGTACAAGATTAAATATCAAAAAGTCTCAAGGAACTTTTGACAATCAAGCAGACTCGTACACGCTCGAACTTGGTGAAGAACTTGACTGGGATCGTTCAAAGTCTGTAACAAATGAAGCTGAAACTTCCGCTGCCGACTCGCGTCACATCTCAATGACAACACCGACAGAGCTTTCCGGCATGGCACTACCAGTTCGTACCGCCGCTCAGGCAACGAAATCTGCGGAAGATGCAGCGCTTAATCACATTCCACCGTCAGGTTCCCCTTGTCAAAACCTCTCCCAGCTTCCCAGCGATCGAAAAATGACCCGGTCACTAACTGAAAATAAAAATGAAGCTCAGAAAGACTTCCTTGTATCGTCTGCCAATAACGAGCCGCTGTGTCCTTCCAAGCCACGCTCCAGCGAACAATGCGGGGACTCGGCAACCGAGGGCGCTCGTCGTAAAGAGACTTCAACTCGGCAAAGACAAGGTCAGCTATAGTGTGCTGAAGTATGCTGGTCTGAGTATGCTGTAGTCAGCTGGAGTGAGATCGAGTAAGCTGGAGCATGCCAAAGTATGCTGGAGTGTGGTATAGTCAGCGTAGGTGTGCTAGGGTACGTAAGTGTGTATAAATGAGCTGTGATGATGAGCTGTAATGTGCTAGAGTTTGCTCAATGTGATGAAGTGAGTTGAAGTGAACTGAGGTGAGCTGTGGTGAGCTGCGGTGAGCTGTGGTGCGCTGCGGTGAGCTGTGGTGCGCTGGAGTGAACTGAGGTGAGCAGGAGTGAACTGAGGTGAGCTGGAGTGAACTGAAGTGAGCTGGAGTGAACTGAAGTGAGCTGGTGTGAACTGAAGTGAGCTGGAGTGAACTGAGGTGAGCAGGAGTGAACTGAAGTGAGCTGTAGTGAACTGAAGTGAGCAGGAGTGAACTGAAGTGAGCTGTAGTGAACTGAAGTGAGCAGGAGTGAACTGAGGGGAGCAGGAGTGAACTGAGGTGAGCAGGAGTGAACTGAGGTGAGCTGGAGTGAATTGAAGTGAGCTGGAGTGCGCTGGAGTGCGCTGGAGTGCGCTGGAGTGCGCTGGAGTGCGCTGGAGTNCATTGACCTGATCATTCCCAATTATCGTAAAGAATCCACTTTTCGTCACACGTGGCTATACGATCAAGAAATAAAACTCAATTCTTTCACAAGAAAAGCATCGAACACAAATCAAAACGCCGTGCTCGTTAATGTTCATTGAGTTCATGCGAGACCCATTTGTCGAGATTTTTGACCTCGCCGATTTGCTTTAGATGGTTCAACACAGTTGAAATGCTGACATGAAGTCGCTGAAAAATTTCTCTGACACTTTATAGTGGATTTCGCTCGACAATCTCTCTCTCAAATCTTCACTCTGAAGAATAGGCAGCCGTTCCCTCCAGTCTTCATTTTTGAGGCTCTCATCTCCGCAACGAAATTTTTGAAACCATCTTCGTACTGGTCTTTTACTTGTTGGGCCTTCTCCCCATGCCTTATTGATGTTTTCAGTAGTTAGAGCAGCATTTTTGCCGAGTTTGAACTCATGCAAGAAAGTAATCGCATGTCTTCTTTTTTCATGTTCAACATTATAGGCTTTGTCGCTTTTGAGATAAGTTGTTCATGAAATTAGTACAAAATATTGTTGAGCGCCTGTAGATAACTTACTATGTACATTGTTTACTTTAATTATGGAAACAAGTCAATGGTAAAACAAAGTTTTAGCATACCTCCTGAAACAGCCATTATCATAAACTACAAAATAATATCTACGATTCATCAGTCATCGTCAAACTATACATAATCACCTCCTCTAGTACAGCAGAAGCAGCGGTTTGACGGTACAGTGTTGTTTTCTACTGTCAATTTCTTTACGAAAGTTGAGCAACACAAATACAACTAGCTCATTGAATCAGCGAATTACAAATGTAACTTGAAAAATTTATTGTATTTTAAAAACAAATCTCAACAAAATTGTCAAGCTGCTCTGCAAAATCAAATGTTCAATTTCTTTTCCTCTAAGCTTTTTTCTCTTTATAAGTATGTAAATTATTGACTCAATTTCCCTGGGTAAAGGGTAATCCGTCACCCTAGGTAACACCTCCGAAACGAAAACGAATGTACTCACCTGTGAAATTATCGTTGGTTTCTTGATGCTGCCTCTTTCCTGAGCTATGTTATTTTTGCTTCCTTATTTATTCCTTTACTCTAAATCTTAATTTTGTAGATTTTTCTCAATTTAAAGTTTTTTTTTGAATTTTCAGGACACCGAAGATTGCGTTACGTGAAATTCGAAGCATTTGCTATTGACAAAACTTTCACAAGGGTCTGTGCTCCTCTTTTTTTAATCTGCAAATTTGAACTATGAGAAATTATTCCATACCATGAATGCTTCTAGCAGATGTAATACTGCATTTTACCACATTTATAACTGCACTTACATATTACTACATTAAGTAAATCACCGTACTTATCACTGCATACATCACTACACATGCTAATAAATTTTATTACCATCAACACTGCTGTATTTATTAACATTATTAAAGTTATTTACAACAGAACCTGTCACGTAATTGTAACTGTATTTATTACCGCTTCCGCCTCCGCAAAGATATTCCTCCACTAAAATCCA
>JACJUY010011129.1:11788-26534 GCA_014220935.1 Platorchestia sp. MABIK
TGCATCAATTTCTGAATCAGACTTTTCCATATTAGGTTATTCCAGTAATTCAGTTAAACTTAGAATTTTAGAGTCCCTCTACATTCACAAATTAAAGCCTTAGCTTAATGACATGCAGAGCGCTCACCCTCTTCACATAGTTACTTAGAACCTTTACACATCCCCCTGTCACTTTCTTCCATTCTAATGTGTGCCACTGTCGAGATACCAACAGTTTCTCTAGCATAGGTTTTAATGTTTCACTATTGTCATTTCAGATTGCTTTAGCCAATGATGGATCTAGGTTATTAATGTTTCACTATTGTCATTTCAGATTGTTCAGCTGAAGATGGGTCTAGGCCCGAAACGTTCTAATTTTGACATACAGATTTTTACAAATAATTTGTCGCCTGGTTTTTGCCCTTTCGTTCTTATTGGAGTATGAGATTGTAGGTAAATACTAAGTCTCTTCTCACATTTCGTTTCTCGGCAGTAGAAAATAATCATGCTAAAGTCGCATACGTGCATTCATCAGCTAGTACAAATGAAGAACTTATGAGTTGAAAAAACTCTCAGACTTGAGAACTCATCGATCCAGTAAATAAAAAAATCCAAATTATCTCTGCTGAATTTAATCCATAAAGAAAGTATATTGAATGTTTTTGCAATATCATAATTTTGTTATGTTATGATGTCTCTTTTTTTTTGAATGGTGATCAAATCACAGTAAAATGATTTTGCAAATATTTTGAAGGCTTCTATATCTTAGAAGACTCATCTGATAATAATTGGTTTCAGTTTAACAATTTTAGAAATCATTCCAAATTCCTTGTGCTACTCTGGTATCGTCGTTATCTAAGGAGTCGAGGTTAAATTATTCAGCATGTGCTGACGCAAAATACTGAAGTGCTGAAAATATAAAACTTTTCTTAACGGAATAACATATTTTGAATCAATGTCTAGTGACGAAAATTGCCTTCAGTAAAGTAGTTTTTACCCATATTTTTGGTCAGTTAAACGTACGGTCTAAATATCATGGGAAGCGACCATTAATTTAAGCGGTCTGGGAGCCCACAAATATAAGTAATCATGGAATGATGGAACATTGGTTGAACTCGAGTATTTCTTCAAAGTTGTATAAGTTTTTTATTTATGAGACATTTCGAATCCTGTATCAGTGGGAACCTTTCGCCTTGCTAATTTTTCACTAAGACCTTCTAACTAATACAGTTGAGATATTTTAATGAAAGTCGCTTTCAATCTTAATTTTTCCTCAAAATCAGTTATAAGGCGATTTATGAGTCCCTGAAAACTCATACCGTTAATAATAATGTTTACCGCAGACTACGGTAAGTGAATATTAATAGTAGTAATGTCACCTAGTGGATTTCGATTCGCTGATCGAAGGCCCACACCTTTCTTAGCATAGCGCATTCCCAAAAATATAACTTTTATTAGAAAACGGAACAGCGATTCTCTTAACACAATACATCATTCTATTAGAAAACAGAACAGCGATTCTCTTAACACAATACATCATTCGGAAAAAATTTCAAAGTCACACACGAATATCAGCTCCACTCCAGCTTTATTGGCGCCAACAAAAAAGAAATAGGATCAAGAAAGTCCCAAAACATGGACATTTTCATTTCAGAACGGAGAGAATAAATGCCAAGAAATAATATCTGTAAGTCCATTAGTTTCGTCAAAAATATTAACTTCGAATGTGTCTGAGTACATGTCTTGAAGGTACGTCAAGGGAAGGAAGTCATTTAGCATAAATGACCTATCACTGCTTCGGTATATTTGAGTGTA
This sequence comes from Platorchestia sp. MABIK, assembly GCA_014220935.1. Classification (NCBI taxonomy): domain Eukaryota; kingdom Metazoa; phylum Arthropoda; class Malacostraca; order Amphipoda; family Talitridae; genus Platorchestia; species Platorchestia sp. MABIK. The sequence continues at coordinate 13,583 of JACJUY010011129.1, forward strand.
AATTGCACGTCACTTTTTTGAGCGCAAATTTATTTAGAAATCTAACGTACAGCTGCATTCCAATTAGGCAGTGAACACTGCTTTCTATCTCCGTTTCATAAGAATGAAGAGTCAGACTTTTGGCTTTATATTCTAAAGTGTGTAAAAATTTAGGAAATTCCCAATGGTTTCTGGAACTAGTAACTAGAAATTCAGGTCTCTAGGCGCAAAATTGAAAGAGACTCCTAACGTCGGTGTTGTATGCAGTGAGAGATGCTCTCAGAGACGGTATTATAATATGGCAATCCACTGAAAAGAATCGAAAAACCGTCCGAGCAAAGGCAGTGACAGTGATGTGACCAATGCTGAGCTGTCTTGGCACACTTCACCCTCGACTAACTCTCAGTTCAAGCCTCCAATCATAACAAGTCAGATGAAGATTAGCAAAAGACTGCTTGCCGATTGGAAAAAGCAGTTGAAATATCTCTCAAAAGATCTCGAGGAAATTTCAGACTCTCATGATTTCTACCTACTATATTCCGGAGTCTATGATGCAGGAGGCTGTCAGTGAGCGTCTGAAGAGGCGAAGAGTTGCGGAGAAAAAGAAGCTTGCGAAGGCCCAGGGCACGAGAAAAGCGGCTGATGAATGGATTGAGAAAAATGATTATCGAGAAAACCTTATTGAAACATGAGTCTTTTGGTGCTGGCGCAGCGAGGGGCTGCATGCTGGAAAGATTGTCAGCAAGCACCGCAGCAGCGAGCAGGTACGAGTGAGGCGGCGGCACCGTCGTGTTGTGACGCATGCGCCCCCAAGTCAGGCCGGCGGGCAATCACAGTACTGAAGCGCGAACTATCCTACAGAAAAGGATAAACAAGCTCCATGCTCCCAACTGTAACTAGCACCTCTAGTTTAGTGTTGAAAAATTTTTTTGAGCTTAGTGTTACCTGCTAATACGTATGGTGCTCTTTGTTCAGTGTTACTTGAATACCAATAAAGAGTTACATCATGATTAGTGACATGTATTCACTGGACTGTTACTCTCGAGCAGGGATTCTGTGAGATAGTTGAATTCGTGGTAGTACAACACAGTAATACGTGTTTGTCGCACTGCCACATCTGAGGGGCTAACACTACTGTGTTCGTTGCAGCATCACAGCTGAGGTCCTTACACAACATATGTGTTTGTGCACTGCCCAACTCAGCGGCTCATATACTGCAAGTGTTCACTTTGCAGCAACCCAAGTGAAATTTTTGCTCTGTGTGTATACAGCTTACTCTGAATTTTAACTGTCCGTTTCATGTTATTCTTAAATTTGCAGTTGAAAGAGCTAGATATTGCTTCATTTATTAGCATATGGAGCCGTAACACTCAATTTTACCTTTCAGTTTCCATGCTGTTTGATGACTGCATAAAAAGGCTATTAGATCCTGCGGAAAACATGGTTAGAGTAATGAAATTTGGTCCAGGACTGAAACATTTTTGCCTTTGAAACTTGTGAGGCGTAAGCTCTTGAGTTGATTGAGACACATTGATAAGTACAGTTATCAGACTTGGATATTCAAACATATTGACGTAAGCACTTTTACGACTGTCAGATTTCATCGCCCATAAAGCTTGCCTGTCGGCAATAAATACACAGGAGAAAAACAGGCACAATTTATTTAAATACATTGCCTTCAGACAAATTAACCTTCAAATGACGACATCAGAACATGAACGCCCAAACACCGTCGAATTACGTTTTCCATTTTATTGCGGGCAAGAAATTTTCAACTCTCAGTCATTGAGCAGGAAGACACGTCGCTGAATCTCAGGTGATGAGCCTCAACGCAAATCAATGCTAATTAGGCTACAAAAACCACAGCGATTTGAAGGCGGGAAGTGATCGAGCGACGCACATCCCGGACACCGCAGCTTCCCACGTCGCGGGGCCTGAGACGCGGGCGCATCTCGCGCGTCAGCAGCGATGACGGCGCTCTCATGTGCGAGCGTGGCGCGCCCGGCGAGGGAGGCAGTGCGGCCCCGTTCCTAGGACTCCTCCGAGCTCTCTAAACCTTAATTTTGCGATGAGTGAACACGGTTCTCGGCAAAAGCTTAATTGTCAACTTACAATATCTGGCTTCAATTAATGTGGTATATACTTTCTCTTTAAGACATCTGTTTTAACTTTGCATTGGCTCAATTGTATCCAAAGATAAGTTGTCAATTTGTTAACTTCTTTACTTTAATACAATGATAATCCATCCCCTTCTACAAAGTAAACAAACTTGAATTTCTTCCAGCTTTCTCAAGCTGATAAATGATATATTGACAATCCATCCAACGAATATTTTGACAAGAATATTGACTTCAGACGTTTCAGTTCATTTTCCTATACATATCCATCAAAATAGAATATCTTACACGGAAAAAATTTAAACTTAATTCAAACCTTCCAGTACCAGCACGTAAATTCAGACTCTATCGGAAACAAACTCGAGCCCCGTTTGAAATGAAACGAGCGTTGACTAAGTCATCACATGACCTGGAAAATCTTTTAAACAACGTATATAACAGATACTGTCCAACCCGAACAGTCACGCAAGAAGACACACAAAGGATCTAGAAAACAAATAAAACATTATTTTTAACTTGAAAATCAGGTACGGCTGTTTGATTTTACACCTAGAAGGAAAAAGTCCTCTTGATATGTACCTAAGATTCATGAATTACGCAAAGAGCCAAATTGAAGCTTAGAAAAACCATGTTACTGAAAAAATCACTTACTTCAAAAATAATACAAAGAAGATGTGGGATCTTTTAAATTCTGTGCAAAAACCGAAAAATGTTTCATAGAAACTATTAAAAATTATTGTTGATGATACTGTTTTCTATCACGATGAGGTAGTCATCGCAAACATATTCAATTACTTTCTTTGTTAACATAGGAAAAAATCGCAGAAATGTCAAAAATTATTCCATAAACCATTTTTGCTACCTTGCGGACATAAATTTAAACCACTCTTAATTTCTCCCTCGCTCCTGAACGGGATTCAAATATATTAAAACATTAACACAAATCAAACTGGTTAAATACATCATCAAAAAAAGTTCTTAAACACACAGCTCCTCTAGTTTTCCCTATTCTTCATAACATTGTAAAAAATCTTTTTTTTTTACCTTTCCTAATTTATAGAAAGTTGCACAAGTAACTCTGATCTTTAAGTGCGATGACAAAATTTGTACCGTTAGCAAACGGCTGATTTCTACTTTGCCGATTTTAGTAAGATTTTCGAAATTTAGCGTATAATAAAATAAACTCTTTTCCTGATCTAGAGCGGAATTCTTTCATCTATAATGAAAAATTTGGCCTCCAAACCCAAAAATCAGCGATTCAAGTCAACCTAAAACAATTCCAAGAACTTTATTGAAATATTGTTGAGGAAAACCTGGAACTTTCCATTTTCCTTTACATCAAAAAAATATTTGATTAAGTGAATCACAACATACTTTTGTTTAAGCCAAACCACTACGGCATAAGAAGTCTTCCTGCCAAATGATTCACATTTCATCTCTCCCACTGTAAACAGTAAGCAGTAGTTGGCAAATCAATTCTTCTTCGGAGATGAACTGTACAGCATAGCCAATGGAGTCCCAAACGGGTCTGTTTTCCGGTTTTCAGATCCGTTGCCATAGAATCTATCGAGGAATAAACGTATTTTTGAATCTATGCAACTTACGGAGTAGTCATTGTTTTTGAAAAAAATATTCCTAAAAGTCAAGTTTTTATGTATGAAAGGGAAATTAGTACATATTTTCTAGGCGCGGGATATCAACGTTGTGACACTATTAATCTTAAAATACCACGGATAAAAGCTGTAAAAACTTAGGCCTAGTCCTGAAAAACTCTTTTTCTATATAATGATTCTACATCAAAAGAAGCCATAAAACACCGGTCTGCATCAACATATTTTTTTCAAATCTGAGACGAAAGACGAACATCGACCCCGCCCATAGGACTGCATATGTATCTCTCCTTACTTTGATGCTCAGTCTGAGAAGCTTAAGAAAAAAATGGCTGGTGTGTTTTCGAAGTGTTTTTCTGATGTGAGTTTAAAATTGTATTGGTAAACAATTTTAAAATATCATCGTTATTTAATTATAAAGATTAGCTTCCTGCTGGAATGCAAGCTACTCTTGTTTTTAAATTTAGTTGTGCACGTTTCGCACCAGAGTACATTGGATTTACATCCCGTACTCTTCGCACTCGAGTTTGCGAGCATTCTGGAAGGAGCTTTAGAACAGGGTCAATTTTGTCAAAGCCCCGATTTTCCGCCATTCAAGAGCATTCTGACGAGTGCGATAATGCAATTTCCATCAATCAATTTTCAATCTTAGCCAAACCACTGTTTTATACAGATGTGCGCATTTTAGAGTTCTCGTACATTTTTAAACTTAAGCCAGGTTTAAACAACACTCTTAGTTCATTTCCTTTAGCCATGGTAAATAGAAAATTGCAATTAACGTAATTGTACAACTTTTTTTTAGATTTGTCATTCTAAAAAAGTCTATTTTTACTTTTTACTTTGTACTTTTCAGAATTTTTACCACTGATGATGGCCTGCGGCCGAAACGTTTGAAATTAGGTTTTATTTGAAAATATACCTTAAATGATTAAATGATTAAATGATCTTGCTCTTTCATTTTTATTACGATTGCTACGGCTCCCTGATGACTTATATACCTAAATTAGGAATTAAACAGCCTTTCGCTGTGGCTGGTACTAAGTAAAATCAAAATATATGTATGTCAACAAGACTTTGTATGTACCATCCTCTTATAAAAAGAAATATGCTCATTAGCATTTTGATAGCAGGTGAAAAAATTCGAGAGGATGACAGCAGCCAATTTTTGTGGAAAATACCGGACAAAAATTTGACCTCTAAAAATCATGTCAATCACGATGTCAAAATCTATCCTAACTTTGTGCACGATCAAACAAATCCTCTCAAGAGAAGTACGCCAGAAATCCTGTTCAGAGCACTGATCCTTCCAGATATTCTACAAGACGTTGAAGCCTGGTACGGCACAGGCAAAAATAAAACGGACAGAAAATTCACATTACATGGTTATCTCCATGAAACTTGGAATACAAAGCCCACAAAAACAACTCATTAACGAACTTAAAAATTCTGAAACTGCCTGATTAGTACTGATTTTTTCTTGGAAGTTATGCTTGTATAGAATTCAAAGCTAATTAAAATTCTGTCTTTCGACACTAAATTTACGCTGAAACTGATTGTCATGTGTATTTGACAAGAAACAGAAGTAAGCACATACTCCCAAATTATTCAAAATCCAGAACTCAAAATGTTTTTTTCGGTGAAACCAAATTTTGGAATTTCCCACTTGTTGAAATTTGCGATACCCCACCTACTCTGCCTCAAGAAGTAGGTTTGAAACTTTCATGCTCTCAAATTGTTAGGCAAAAAATAGAGCTAACACGTATGACGGAAGCAAATTAAACACAATTAAACAGTGTATCATTTCTTAGTACTTTTCTTCAGCATGAAAAATAGGAAGGATAAACCTCTGACTATTAAGCAACAATTAAAATTAACGAGATATTTGATGAAGAAGAATGCTGTTTAGATTATCATATTGTACTTTTTCTCAGCTTGATAGTAGCATATTAGCCTTATATACTTAACTAGTTTACGGTAGATACATAAGTCCGCTATTTACCATAGTTTACTGCCGAATATTTTCATCTCTAAATAGGTCGGCGTAGAAGCCTCGTAGCTTATTTGGCCTACAATATTTATATGTTTTCGGTTCGATGTGAAGTATATTCTCACATCTTGATGGATAGATCCCCATGCTTGAGGCAGAAAATTTTTCCAAATATTTCAATCACAAGAACTAAGTGTGACCTACAACTGCATATATCTTTCGCGCACATTATCCCTCATCTTCTCAATTGAATACTCAAAACAGTCACAGCTGATGGATTCATTGCTATTTTCTTCCACCTCATTCAGTCATCATTGCATGCCCCTTAAGTATGATGTAGTCCTCGCCGATGAAATGGTACTCCATTTTCTTAGCAAAACTCTTTATTAACAGACCAGGAGCTAAATTTTAAAAAAATTTACGTTGTCGTAGTAGTACATCAAGCAGCGTAGGGGTTTCCACGTAGGGTGGCTACGCTGAGGTAAGTGCTGCAACTCGCAGCGCAGCTTGCCCACGTGAAAGAACGTAGCTCTGTTGGCTGTACCTCAAAGACCTGTTTGAAGGTCATATGCTCCAAATTTAAATTTACTGATATACAGGTATTTAAAGTTATGGATGTGACGCCGTTTACCGCTGCTAATTACTCTCGAAAATGCTAACTTAATGTGCACTGCAGGTCGAGTCTCCAGGCACGTACAACTTTCATCACAGCTTCTGGTAAATTTTTCAAGATGAGTTAATGGCATTCAGAATGTTTCAATTCCCAACTGAGAAATTTGTATTATGTTTTGTTTATGAGAGGGTAGCAACGTCGTACACCACTCGTGAGCTACGAGCACGATTAGAAAATACAAAATTATTTACACGTTCATCAAGAACTATAGCCTAAATCTTGAACATAAAAAATTTTAGTTCAAAAACCAGAAGGGAATTTTTTTCCCCTTCACCAGAACTGTCAGTTCGAAAGAGAAACTCATAGCGCAAAAACTAGTCCTCAATTAATCTAAATTCTTCTATTAAACCGGTCAAATCTTCCTTTTATGCTACATGGAAGTGGGATTTTGTGGATGAATTCTATCTCATTTTTACTATTTAAATAAATGTGTCGGTATTGTGCTCCTAATCCTCTGGATGTATGAACTTGCCAATTTAACAACCGAAATTATTTCCTTTTTCGAAACATTTAGTAATACAACGCAAACTCTACTCGTTTTACTCCTACTGTCGTTGAAAAATAATTTTGACTGGTGCCAACCTGCTGTTCCTTTCACATGTTCCTTCTAAAAAAAATACAAAGAATAATTCTAACTTTTTTCCTTTGACCCACTTAATACCATCAACTCAAATTTGAAAAATATTAAGCAAGAAGCCAATATTAAAACCATCATCATTTGAACCTGCTATTCACTCTGACCCGCGAAATCAAGTCCAGCGTTCACGTTCGTGTTAAATAATTGGGTTTGCATCAGAATGCCTTAAGCCTAGACCAACTGACGTCTATGTGGGGAAAACTTGAACTAGGGAAAAGTAAGCTTTGCGATGTAGATATCTTCAAGTAAATTTAAAATTGGTGGTAATATTTCTAACACTCTAATTAAGGTTCTTTATTTAAACTGAACCAGCGTGAACTAACAAGGGGTCTCTCCAAGCACAAACTCCGTGAGCGAACTCGAACGTTTTTCTCATTATTTTGTATGTATTGAAGAGCTGCGCTGATATTCCTATTATAAACGAGCAGGTGCGTGCTCCTTCAGCGCCGGTCTTCAAAAACTGATCAAAACAGAGGCAGTCACAAAAGAAAAACAGATTTTCAATAAATCTTCTTGTTTTGCTGAAGAATTAAAAACAATCCTTGATACTGCTTTTTTAGAGGAATGCTTTCATAGTGGCGTGGTACTCAAGCCCGCAGATGGATGGTTATTTGTATTGCATATGTTAATGGTGCCTTGTTAAAATGATGAAAAATCGAACCTCAGTTGAAGAAGGTCTGCTCTGGAGGAAGAATGGCACATAGGTTGTGGATTAATCTCTGCAATTTAAATCGGCTAATGCAAATTTTCAAATGTACATAATACGATTTTGGTTCATTCCAATAAAAACCCAGATAGTTTTAAAATTACCGAACATAAATATTTCATTGAGCAACAGTTTCGGTTACGAACAATCTTCACTCGTACTTGTAAGTATTTAAAGATCAAAAATTAAAAACAAAATTTTATCTTCCAACGTATATCATACACGCGACTCTCTTTATAAAATATAATCCATTTTCTATCCAAAAGGTCACATGGCAATCAGAGAGTAGTCTACGGAACACCGATAGTCACATTTCACTTACCGGCGTCACATTGATGTACTGCCCTCAGCTCCTCATCGAGGGCAGTGAGAATTGAACAAGCCCGCGGATCTATAACCGATAAATTTTCCCAAACAAAATTTTTATTGCAACTCATCATGGTTTTCGAAATGAATTAATTTTAAAGCATTTTACGGCTTCAAATTTTAGCATTTTACTTCATCAGGCTTCAAAATGAAGCACATCACATAGGCCAGCAAATCATCTTGATTTCGTTCGAATTTTAAAATTACAGCTTTTGAGAAACCTTGTCACTCATCTTCACTCCCTAAAAGGACTTCCTTTTCAAAATGTCACATGACATTCGAAAGCCATTCGCTAAATAAAACTTTCACGAAAATAAAATATTTTCACTGTCTTTTGCGATACACTTCATTGAAAACTATGTTACGAAGAGACTAAACCAATTCGAACAACCGCCATCTAGCATTTTCCGAAGTCGAGTTGCCATTGGTTTTCTGTCACTTATTCTACTCATTGAAGCTTGAATAATTTGTTTGTGAGAATGAAGGCCAATGTTAAAAATAATTCTATAGCTTTTTCTTTGGGAGCATTTTGAAATAATTCTCTAGAGTTTTTGAAATAATTCACTGAAGCTTTTTGAAAAATTTAAATATTTTAAGATTACAAAATTTGCAACACATGTAATAGCTGGGTTTTTAGGAGAAAAACATGAGCTCAGACGAAGATAAGGTTTAAGAATGTCTCATGTAATCGCTGAATATCACAATGCGTCGCGAGGTAACGAACAAGTTATTGACCGCCATTGATACGTCCGACTATGCTGTCAAACAACGTTCCAGTGCAATGTTACCACAAAAATCTCCCTGACGTCTATCGAAATTTTATGCTTCTGTTCAACTTTCACGGAAAATAGACATAAGTCTAATGTTAACTGCACAGGGAAATCTTTTGTTAAAGACCACTATTGCGACCCTTATTCGACGAATCCTACTTCCTGCACAAATGTAAAATGGACGTGTAAAATGAAAAGTTGTTCATAAATAACTGTCATGCATTGCAAAGTGCATTGCGCCCAGAGGCAGTGTTCTAATTTATTTATCTATGAAGTGTAGTTATTGTGGGCAATAACGCCCATCTCGCTCGAAAAAAATTTCAAAGCAAAGGAAATCAACTTTGAAAGTCTTGAGCACACAAATTAAACTTCTTTACTAAAGTGAGAGCTCTGTAGCAAATTTTTCAATAGCCTGCCTCATTTTCACAAAATGCAAGATATGAAACTTCAGCTGTTGACGATCGAACATAAATATCGCCATCACGTGCGAGCCCAAATGTGAAGTTAGCACATTGGGCTTTTGAATTCTGATTCCATTTTGGTTACACTTCTTAAAAAGAAATTATTAAGAATACTATTTCTTTCATACTTTGTCCGTTAATTGGAAGTTTAGTTCCCAATTTTTAAAATAATTAAATCAGCCAAGAAGTCTATAGAAGAGCCGTGCTAAATGTGTGAGGCACAAATGGAAATCTGAACAACCAAGTGAACTTTGAACAAGCCCAGAACCTATGAAATGGGAGCACTACACAAAAGGAATGAGAAAGATAATAATGCTACCTACAAACATAGATATGCTATTACTGTATACCGTTCTCGAAAAACGTCATTTTAACACTCACTTGGAAAACACTTAGTTCTCTGATGCACACCGTATAACATTCAAGTTCTTCAAATCAGACATGTTAATTATTTTTTGTTCAGAAACCTGTAACTGTAACCTATAATTTCTATTGTAGGAATCTTTAAAAACATGTGGTACATTTGTTCAAAACTTTATTGACCTTCTAATTCCTTTAACAGTAAAGCGTTTATTTAATGTTTTAATAAAAATTTTACGATCTATAAATCAGATCTATGGAAATAAATTTACAAGCTGTTGGAGATTTCAAAAAATTGTAGTGAATTAGAATGTAACTGTGGCTCAGTACAAGTAACTTGAAAGCTGCTCAAATTTTGTGCAATTTAGCTTCTCTATTCCTGACAAGTCAGCCCCTCGGGAACATTAGAGGTAATTTGCGCACGTTGAATATATTGCTTCTAAAACTAGCTGAATTTTCACAACAGTCAAGTCAAAATTTTCGTCCTCGTTAACATGTAGAATCCATTTAACATCAAGTATCAAAAAATTATTTGCAAATCAAGTGCTAAAGTATTCTCGTAATCAGAAGATATTTCCAAACAATTTTTTGGTTTACGAGAACTTTTTTTCGAGTTTTTTACCTAATACCTGATTTGAGTGTCAGTGGACACACGTGAATACGTGTGTGACTTCTACTTTATACTCGACAAACGTGAGCCACAATTTTTCCCATCTCTCAAATGTGTTTCAAAAAATTGTTCCTGTGCTTTTACACTGAAACTTAAACTTATCTCAGTTAGTGACAAAACGCAGCTCCGTATAGTGCAAGGGAAAAGTACTGCGGAGCAACAGAAATCAATTTTCTTAGAAGTGGTGAGTTTAAACATATCTCTCGAGCTTCTTGAGAGGACACAACGATGAAATATTTCTCGATCATTGCCGTCATCGCTGCTTTGGCTGAAATTGGTCAGTGCCTCTCGTGTCTGGTTGCGCCGTGATGATTCAGTACCTCCCCACCTTATCTCGTCACCCAGGCGCGCACCTCGTCATCTGAGTGTCACGGTGCTCGCGGACGTCTGCCGCCAGCGTCACGCCACGCCGCACGCACCGTTCTCACAGCAGCAGCTCTCTCCTTCATTCTTCTCCTCGGGCTGAAATTATTACGCAGTTGCCTTCTTCGAGCTTATGAGCTTGGCCTTAAATCTTAGCCATGACTGTATGTCCTGGCTGTGACAATAAGCAAGTATTTAAGTGGTTACCTGAAGGTTTAAAAAAAAATTACGGCTGCACTTATGATCTTTTCTTAGCTGTCTTAGTCATGACGGTCACATTGATTAGAGAAGCGATTTGTAAGAAACGTAACCGCATTCCGAAAATTTGTTACTTAAAAAGAAATGTTTGCATCACCAAATAGGTAGATTACTTCAATCATGAGGATGGCGACAAAAATATTTTTAGTAGGTATGTAACAGCACATAATTCCGATCGAGTAAAAATAAATTAACAACATTAGAGCTGATTAATAACATTAACGCACCACCAGGAATGCTTCTCAGGTTTGAGCTCGACACCGAGAGCCCCACTCACACAGCCCGGAAGTAGGCGACATGTGCCCATGGAAAGCTTGACTGAACTAAGCCTCAGGGCAGATGTAATTTGCTAGTTTTGACACAGATTAGATTATCAGCTCTCATCAGCCACTCTTGTCTTCGCAAAGCTGCTTAAAAAGAGGAAAGATGAAGGCGCCATTTAGTACGTAGTTGAGGGAACGCAGAATTTAAGCACATGGTATATTCCCGCCCATTATCCCTCACGCAACGAAACACTAAATTGAGAGGAAGGTTAGGGAGCGAGATAAAAGTTAAAGAAGAAAGTCAAAGGTGCTGAAAAACAGGACAGCTGTGAACCGAAAATATAATCTACATTTAAACAAAAAACAAAATTTTCATTCTAACAAAAGAAAAGTTCACCAAACCTTGAGGTCGGGGCCACACCTTTTCCCTTGCGAGCACTAATTTTCATTGATGTAAAAGTTGTATCCATCTAAGAGTTATTATTGACACAGCAATACTCTATAAATCGGCGTTAAACTTATGTGTTCTGCTATTAAAATAAAACAGTGAATGGACACAATGTATTTTTGGATTAAATTGAAACTTCTTTTGAAATATGAGTTGGAAAAAACAATTCAATGAAAATTCTCAGAAGCGTGAAGGCGGGCCATGCACCGCCGGCTTGGAAAAGAAAAGCTCTAACACGTAGTCCTTGAAATCACTTCCGCAGAAAAGGAATTACCCATTCTAAAATTTAATAAACACAAGACAGTTTTAAGATCTAATAATCGAAGCAATCTTAGTCAATCTTTAGTCAGTGAGATGTGGAAATAGAATGACACCAACCGAAGCCTATTTGTAAACGAAAATTTTGATCTGAATTTGCTGAATGACGTGAATAAAAATAAATATTTTTGGAAAGTACCTATTGAGAGCGCAAGAAATTGAGAGAAAATTAAATGCAAAAAACAATGTCGAACGCACACCAGCCACTGCAACACTAACACCTGTCTGCAACACCAGCACCTGTCTGCAACACCAGCCCCTGTCTGCAGCACAAGCACCTGCCTGCAACACCAGCACCTGTCTGTAACACCATGCAGCCCCTGTCTGCAACACCAGCCCCTGTCTGCAACACCAGCACCTGTTTGCGACACCAACACCTGTCTGTAACACCAGCCCACGTCTGTACTACTAGCCCCTGTCTGCAACACCAGCACCTGTCTGCAACACCAGCACTTGTCTGTAACACCAGCCCACGTCTGCACCATTAGCACCTGTCAGCAACACCAGCACCTGTCAGCAACACCAGCACCTGTCTGTTACACCAGCCCACGTCTGCACCACTAGCACCTGTCAGCAGCACCAGCACCTGTCTGCAACACCAGTACCTGTCAGCAACACCAGCACCTGTCTGCAACACCAGTACCTGTCTGCAACACCAGTAAATGACTGCTATACCAGCATCTGACTGCCAAACTAGCAGGTTTGTGTGACACTGGTAGCCACTAGCAGTTATGTACAACACTAGTTATTGGGCGCAACATTGTCTGTTGGGTGCAATACCATGCAGCTGTTTTGTGTTACACCAACTGCTGAGTGCAACACCGTCTAATGAGTGCAACACCGACTGCTGAGTGCAACAGCGGCTCATGAGTGCAACACTGGCTGATGAGTGCAACACTGGCTGCTGAGTGCAACAGCGGCTCATGAATGCAACACCAGCTGCTGAATGCAACACCGGCTCATGAG
>JACJUY010011130.1:7707-26532 GCA_014220935.1 Platorchestia sp. MABIK
TTTAGTACGAAACAATAATCAAAGTTTTAAGTAAATACAAAAAGGACGAGAAGCAAATAATCATACTAATACCGAGGTATTCATTTAGACAATCACATTGAATTTCCGAATAAACGTGAACTACACTGAATGAAAGAGGCACTGAATATTTGAAACGATACTACATGAACCGGGACTATATTGAACAAGGGATTACACCGAGACTGAGCTGTACTAAACTGACATGGGTAATTGGTGCTCGTAAGACCTGTAACGAAACAAAATTGACATTGAAACCGGTGGCAAGACTATGACATTTAACATTATTCAAAGTATGGACAAGTTAATTAAGAATATCGACATTACTTGGAACTTACCAATGACGGGGCAGGAGGATAGCGCAATACTAGAAGCGGCCTAGCGATGGAAACAAGAAACAAACTAAGAAAAAGAATCCTATTTAGGAAGACCGGATCCATCTACCGACAGCCCCACGAGCAACCTCTCACGGAAAGCGGCGGCGGCATCGAGTTCTATGCCGGAATTTTACAACACACTCTGAAAGTTGGATTGTGCTCAAAATGACACGGGAAAATAACACAGGAAGAAACTCCTGTCTAATATTGATCACTTATACGATTGAATTAAATGATTTAGAGATTATTACACAAAAATCGCCAGGCATTGAAATGATTAGCAAAAAAAATATTCCATGCTGATAAAATAGGCAACACACTGCACACTATGCAATTGACATTTTACGCTGTTACGATACGAACTTGGGCCTGTCGGCCTCTCATTACGATAGAGGAATCTCAACCTCGACAGTCAGAGGGGAAATGGAAAAAGAAAGGAGAGAAAAATACACAGAAAAAGAGGGGGACAGAAAAGAAAGAAATTAGAAATAGCAGTGTTCGCATAGTGCACCACGAGCTTACCTTAATTTATCAGCATGGATAATAACGACAAAATTTGAAAGATTTAAACATATTTTTATTCTTGAACGTGGAACACGCGAGTAAAAGCACACAAAATCTAAACGAAATGATCAAAAGAGCACGAGTGCAATAATGAAAAGTACACATGACATTCCTGACATAAAGATTCAATGCGACATGGTATTCGAAGAAAATGAGTGAAATGCCCACCGAGAATCAAGATTATCAATTTCTAAGCCTCAGCAAATAATTAACGGGTGCACAAAATTTAACGCAAATTCTAAATAACATGAGATCACGAAATAATTAGGACACCACACGGCAGAGTAACATCCTTGCTCACCACAAGGTGCCAGGAAACTTTAGAACCCTTCGCATCACGCGCCGCTCGAACTCTCGCTCTATAACCGAATAACACAGCTCAGCTGAGTGTGCTTCACCACAAGATGAACCAAAAGAAAACCACTTTACACAATTTGCGCGCCATTTAAAAGCACTTTCCAATGTGCTGATTCGTACCTAAACTCATCCTTATAATCACTGTTTCAATTTCTCAATACCAAAAACACTCGAACTCCTCTGTAATGTGTCGCTGCTGTTGATTCACTGCCGGCTCCATTGTGCTGCTGATGGTGCTCAGCTACGCGCACAGTGCACCTCCGCGGCATGGAGATGCCTCTTCGTATTCCTGGCGTTGATAACAAACGCCTGGCTATCTTCCGATGTTCAATGACTTGTTGGCAATTGCGCTTCGTTGGTGTCAGAGATATCGACCTCGTTATTCTGCGATTGTGCTGCTGTGTTTGATGCTGTCCCTCGCTGCTCGTAGAATCAATCTCTCGTGGATATCATCAGCGTCCACTTGTGCAGAGGGGTTCGTGAATCTTAACGCTCTTGAAGGGGTTTTTCTTGTATTATTGTTTTGCCGGGGGTGTACCGGCGCCCCAGCATCGCACTCCAAATCCGTGCACCTCTTCTGTTATGTCACCGAGAGAAAAATCCCCACGATTCTTCTTGTGACCTACTTTTATGTGTTCCACTTCGTTCCTTCTAGAACATTCTCGAATCTTCATGGTTATGAAGACAGCATTTTAATCCTGATTGGTGGAATTCTCGCTTGTCGTGACGTCTCGAATTCTAATTGGTGCGTATCGTACGCCGCGTAGGCACCCACGCTGTTCCAGGTCGATGAATGGCTGAGACGGAGACCTCACTTTGGGTTACGCCCCCTTTTAGATTTTCGAACACTTTCTCACGGTTTGAGGCTGCTTCGACGCGTGTGTTGATGTGTTTTGTGTGCGTTGAGTGTGTGTTGTGTCGCAAGCCTGTGTTGTGTTTGTGTGTGTGGTGGGCCCGAGGTGTGCCTGAGCCAGCAGGCTGGTTCAAGTGTTGACCGCACGGTGACAGAGATGAATGGTCTCTTGAGCTCGCGAAACATGATACAAAAACTGCGCTAACACTATACGACCAACTTTCTCCCCTTTCAAGCTGTTCAACGGTCAAGATACTTCACGTTACAAGATACTTCACGTTATCTAGCCCAACAATATATTATCCAGCCTAACGAAATAAAATTAATCTATTATCCAGCGAAACGAAAAAAATTATATTACCTAGCAAGATGAAATTGATGTTTCGCTACACATATATAAATTTCCAATTCTAACAGCATATATGTCGCTTGTGGTAATACGCCTGAAATTCTCCGTCAACCGTGGGTGGTAAAGAAATGATTTTCAGCGTGCACTGCTCGGGGATGATTATGTATAATGATTACCAAGCTCTACAATTATGCTCATAAACTCGTAATACTTTAAATCACAATCCTCACATTGAATGGCAGTGAACCGCCACTGCCAGGTCGGCACGTGACATGGCCACCCGGTCTGTACGTGACATGACCGCCTGACATGACCACCGAGTCTCCACCTGACATGACCACCATGTCTGCACCTGACACGACCACCATGCCAGACGTGCCCACACGACCCCGATGTCTGACGTGGCCACACGACCACTGTGCCTGACGTGGCCACACGACCCCCATGTCTGACGTGGCCACACGACCACCATGCCTGACGTGGCCACACGACCACCATGCCTGACGAGGCCACACGACCAGCCCCACTAGCAGCCCACAAAACAAAACCTCCCCCAGGGCGGCGCGCCGCTGCAGGCGACGCACCGAGCGCCGTATAGCTCGTCTCCTGCGGCTGAAGCGAACATGAACGCCTAAACTTGCACATATAATGCCGACGTATGAGGGCTTACGACCTCTCAGTTTCTATGTTTATGGGGTGTTGATAGTGCTTTGCGAGCTCACTGACGTATGGAGTATACCGAACTGCTGAGCTCAAGTTGCGTGACTGCTGTGCGTGACTCCAAATCTTGTGGATATGTTTGAAGATTTCACAATGCGCCTGTGCAGATACTTGACTGGAGATCGTGATGAAGAGGAAAAAATCTTCCAAAGACAGACAATGAAAAAACAAAAAGAAAAACCTTCCATCATAAAACTTTTCTTCTCTGATATTTAGGTCGCAGTCCAGGAGGCGCAGCTTCGGACATCAAGACGGGGGCGATTATAAGCATTCCAAAAATAAAAGACTGTTGTCACTTTGATACTCGTACTCTGTTTAATTCTTTTTCATGTTTTCTTCTCTTTCATGTTGCAGAAAACATTGAAAATCGTCAGGTGAGGAATGGAAATATACATCTCTCTAATTAACGATGAGGATACATTCAGGGACATTCGTTTTTGAAGTCAAAACAATGACTCCTGAAACAACGCAATAGAAAGCCTGTCAATGATTTCATGCTTTTTTACTTTTGTCGCTCTCAGCAATGAACAGTGCTGATATTGCCCCGTACGCGGTTTGAATAGGGGATGTTTTCGATGGTTTCGAAAATTTTTATGCATCAATTAGTAAAAATCTTTCAACCTATCTAAAAGCAAATTTAAAGCATTTGCTGACAAGTGGTATTACATCAAATTCACCTAAAAATCAAATCCTTAATTCCAACGTGAAATTGATGTTCACTACCGTCAAAAACCTGAGCCCCTCTGCTAGAGTTGGAAAGCGCCGCAGTCAATTTTTCTTTAACTCATCATTTTCCACGTTTTGCTCATACGTATTTCAAACTTTCTGTCGTCTATGATCTGTGATGGAGGACGATGGATTAAATTTTTCTTTAAGTCTGTTGTCGAGGTGTTGAGTTCACTCCAACTCGCTATCCGTTATATCCATTTATACTTGCATTTGAATGCATTATTATGTATCCTCCAATAATTTTATTTTTCAAACAAATCAATTTATGCTGGGATTTGGGTACGACGGTGCATAAAGTTTGATTTTTTAAATTCAAGATAAATTATCATTGAATTTTTTATCAGTGTCCAGATACCATTGTTTCAAGTAGAGCTCGTTAAATTTAGTGTTTCGTTGCATCAAATCCATGTGGCATTTGACACACCTTGACGGTATTTTGAAAATCACCGTCATGAAATCATGAAAATTGCTGAAAAAAGGAAGGCATTTTGCAAATTTTGACTATTCAGAAGGCGTTAAAGGAATGCTCCATGGACTCAAAGTGTAACAGAACGGGTAGTCGAATTAAAGTCGCCGGTTTAAGTTTTCTATATTATTTTGATGTTCAAAATAATTGCTAGCATTCGACTCAATATGTATCGCAGACAAGTTGAAGAAAATATTTGACGAAAGAAATAAAAACATTCACACTAACGAAAAGTCAGATATATTAAGCACTAACGGGCCTTTCACATGTACGTGTACGTATTGATCTACACAGGGAATGATTTCCACATTTCAACAGTTATGAAAGCACAATTAAAATTTTCCTGAATTTCTTTAACTAATAAAACGCAAAGAACTAAGTTACATGGTGATAAATTCTCGAACTATACAAGAGAGCTGCAGGCTTTAAAAAAACGATTTGATACGAGCTCACATGATCGTCTTTGGTACACATAGATAGTTGGTAAACAACCAACTTTTTGGCAGAGACAAGATATTTCACATTTGTTAACAGTAAGAGTAGAAAAGTAGTAGCTAGCTTTCCATGGCAAAACATAAAACACGAAAAATTTATTATAGTTACATTTGAAATACCTCAGCTAATATATTAATTTAACATATAATTCATGCACCCTAGCAATCCCAATTGAAAATTAGCGCAGTTGGGCGGGAGATTTTAGCAGTTTTTCGCAGTGATCGCAGTTTTAAGACGAATTTCAAAAGTTCCTCGCAGACAAAATGGAGGGGAGTCAATCCGAATGGCGTTTTTTGGCAGACCTCAGCAGTAATTGTCTACAGTCGAATTCAGGCAGACATTTCTCCAGCGGCCTTCGTCGTTCGCAGCAGTAAATGACTCGGTCGAAAACAGGCAGTAACAAACTGCGCTATTCGTTGTTTTAAGCAATATTTAAGGCGAACATATTCAGCAGAATTTGCAGGAATTAGTGAGTGTTCTCAAGCGCACATGCAAATGAAAACTTGAGCACTCCAACGCATGAGCGCTGGAGCACTCCAACACATGAAAAGAAGAAAAGAAATAAAAAGAAAAACACTTTATTTCCAATATACGTTGATGATACAAGAACATCATCTTCCCAGGTAGCAAGAAATTATTAGGCCAATATTGGGTTGATAATTA
The DNA here is from genome assembly GCA_014220935.1 of Platorchestia sp. MABIK. Classification (NCBI taxonomy): domain Eukaryota; kingdom Metazoa; phylum Arthropoda; class Malacostraca; order Amphipoda; family Talitridae; genus Platorchestia; species Platorchestia sp. MABIK. Next base: position 13,299 of record JACJUY010011130.1, read on the forward strand.
TTTATTGACCCGATATTGGAATCTTGGATTACAATAATAGGCTAATAACAAGACAATATTGAAAAAAGATACACTTACTTATGAAATCAACTTGTTATTGGGACAATGTAGTAAATAGTTTTATTTCTAATATTAAACTAAGGGTGTATATATATATGTATGATATCAATATGAGTGGAAACTATCTCATTATAATTAACAATCTCGCAATTTAATAAAATTTGTTATATAAAAATTATTATTGCCCAAACATTGGGTTGATTTCGTACGCCAATAATACGGAGTAATTTGTATAAAATGCACCAATTAAGTTAATGAATAGTTATTTCAGTCATTAATGAGTGCAGATATATTTGACAGATATCAAGAAATGCGAATACGTTACAATAATATGTATATTCAGAATTACTGTAATCACAGGTTCATAGTTCTTGTTTTTTTCAGTCGTCCAATGAGTTTCGATGGTCAAGTTTTTTGACAAAAAAATTGTGAAATCGTTTGTCATATGTTACTATAGCAATAAATGTCTATATATTGAACAATTACGCAAACTTGACGGGATCAAATTTCACGTACAGGTTGCCCGTTCACCTTGCTCGTAGTGGTACAGTGGTTAAGGGATCGGCCTTGCATGTTGGAGACGAGGGTTCGTATCCCGGCACTGGCGCGGCGATTTNATAAGACATTTGAAAAACCAATGCTTAAGATCATATGTATCAGGCTTGATTGGAAATAAAGCATCCTAAGATGCCGATGTTTTTTTTTTGTATTTTTCTAAGGAACACCTTGTAGTGCCATACCTTAGTTACCCCTCAAACCTCAATTTTAGTCTATTTATGTTCAGTAATTATGATGTATCACAATGTAAATTTTATCAATCATGACTTCAAACTTCTCCTCTGCGTAACATCGATACTTAATGGGGTTAGAAGTATCAGTAAGGCCGCCGCTTGACGCCGCAAAGCGGAACACAATGGCTGAAGCAGCATCACCTGGTCTTATAACATCGAAATCAAGTCCGCAGGGACAGAACAATTAGCTGATAGTGGGTTAGTGATAATATCATTATCGGGACAATGTTGTTTAACCAATATCGACCTTATATCAGTAATTGAGTACTAAGCCCATGTTATTGTAGGGAACACCTCATTATCAAGTCATTATTGACACAATAATTAGTTGATATTAATAATTAATATTATTAATATTAGTTGAATATTGTTATTGGGCCAATATATTTTCCAATATCAACCGAATTTCCTAAATAAGGTATTTCCCTAATGTTCATTTTGAATATCCAGTCAATATTGAGACTGTATATTGGCTCAATATTAGGTCAATAATTTTGCTACCTGGGTTTGGTTTTTCAAATATCTTGACGTAAGAATTCTTATATGTTACAAACACATGAGTATCGAAATACCCATGTCACTAGTCGAAATAAATGATTGAGGGCCATGTATTCCTTATGTTGCTTAATCAAGATTTGATTACATGTGTAATTACAATAATAAAAGTGAACACAATTTAATTAGCGCTTGAGCACATCTGAGTACGAGCACACGAGCAGATGTGAGAGTACGAGCACACGAGTCTCGAGCTACAAAACAAGAACATAATCGTGTGCGCAAGCAACACGTACAAGATCAACCCTAAGCAAAGCAGCTCATTGCTCATTGCAGCTTCTGCGCAGGGTTGCAGATTGATCATTTTATGGCCAATTTGCACAAAATTGGCCATTTTTTAAACGCCGTGGCCATGAGAAATTCACTTGGCCATTTTTAAACACATCGCACAATTCAAGAAACAGAAGACCTGCAACATCTCGAGGTGGTGCTTTCGACGGAATATTGTCATAGTGAGTAAAAAAGTTATTAGTATTCTGATTTTTAAATGAAAAAATGTCCTTTATTTTGTAGTGGTCATTTTGGACATCGTTTTTCGTAAAATGTAGCCATGAGCTGACGGATTCATCTCGCAACCCTCCTTCTGCGTGACCGCGCTCCAGCAGACAGATAAAATGGGGTCCAAATGGGTGCAACATAAGCAGGTAGGATTTTGATGGTTGGAATCTAATCAGAAATGGAAAATCGTTGGTTTTACAATGGTTTGTCCAGTTTGTGGAGGCACGATATTTTTATAATGTGGATTTGTTTCATGATTTCAATAATTGAGTTTCCAATGTGCCGCCACATTTATAGTAGAGGGAAAACCCATTCAGCGCCGATTTCTGCTAAAATTCCCATCGGTATTTTTTCCATATTGATTTGACTATTGATCCTACAAAACTATGTTTTCCATCATTATTTTTAATAGTGGAATGCAAATATCGGCTAATTAAGTTCTTGAAATTTTGCTTGGCACCAATGTTTTCGAAAATGCTATTTTTATTATATTATTTTTGATAATATTAGTCAATGTAGACTAATTCCAATATATTGGTATTGCTATATATTCAGTCACTTAACCTGTTCTAGACATAGATGACAAAAATCACCTTTATCGTAACGATAGCATTAAGTAGACCTATTCCTATCATAAAACCCATTTGACATTCATCATTTTCTTGAGTAAGTCACTTCCGTGCAATTTTTCAAGTCCTTATACGTTACATAGATGAACGTGACGTGTGTAGTGGTTAAGTCTGATTACACAATCCGACATTAACATCAATCAACTACATAAATCGCAAAGTATACAGTTTTATTCAACGATAATAATTCAATTGTGTCAAAACAGACATTTAAAATTATCAAAATCAACAATATATATATCTTCTACGAATAATTTCAACGTCAAATCGGTTAATTTCTCATGCAGTCCTAAAGTCGGACATCTTCTGCGTGATACGTTAAAGTCATGACTCATGAATGATTGGCGGATTTGGCGCCAGTTTGAATTTAGTGACCGTTTGTTGTGGTGTAGTTGCTGTGCTCTTCCTGGTTAGGATATCCATTGCTTATCTATAAACACCAATGGTGAAGTTTATCATTTAAAGTAACTGAAGAAAATGTGTTACCCAATTTTTTTGCCTGATTAGGGTTGCAACAACTGTACTGTCGATAAAAAAACATTCCCTGTGCTTCAAATTTAACCGAATTACGCATTGATGAAACGGCTTTCATACGCCATCACAAATCGAGTAGACATCATTTATGGTACAACCCGTTGTAATTCAGTTGTTCTTTATGAATCGTTTCATGTAAAGCTATTTTCAGTTTGCGTCATATTCGAGTTACCATGCAGTGAAAGGTACGAATAATGGGCATGACAAATCGTTTTCTGAACGATAGATAACAATGGCGACCTCACGGGATCGGTAAAATTGAAAGCGTGGGAAGCACTGAAGAATTCATTTTTTCAATTATTGATGTTGTGAATACAGTTATAAATATCGTTTATCACGATGGAAAATATTTCTTAAAACGATAATTTTTCAACTTGACTAAAATTTTTACATGGGTGACAAATGCATCCGTAGTATTTGCTTGAAAGGCTTCTCATTTGAAGTATGTTTTATTGAACGTCGGACAATTTCATATAATGTTTCAATAATTACAAACATGATAGCTTTCTGAGTGATGCAGTGTGATCTCAACGCACATATGTGAATTCTAGCTATTCTATTATTTGAGAAAACTTCAATATTATTTTCTTTTTTCTTATTTCATTAATTGTATCAAATTTTTTTGATTCCTACAAGTTTTTTGACATGATAGCTATTTTTACTGTACATATGCATTCTTAATTATTGACGATAAATGATATTAAAGCTTTTCATCTATTATTCTCTATTTCTAAAAGTACTTCTGTTTTCTTTTTTAGTACTCAGACCTGTTGATTAACAGTTAATTCATTAAAATTGCACTAGTGTACAAACACTACAAAAAAAATGAATTATTATGCCTTTCATAAAAGTGTGAAGGAAAGATGTACTTCCAAGATAGCAGACACATTAGGCGTCCGAAATTGAAGAAGCCGAAGTTGCCTCAATTCACTCTCTGAGTCACTCAAGCAGGTGGCAGACTTGAAGAAAATAATTCAAGACCCAGCTCGAAAGGAAATGTTGGTGCATCAGCTGTCACTGAAAGGAGGGAATGTGCTCTTCAGTACAGTCGACAGAATAATGCGCCAACTTCTGACAAAACTGTGTCATTGAACTACAGTCTTAAATGAGCTTCTCAAAAAAGCCACCCTTCTGCAGATTGCTTCTCTACAAGTTTGTCATTGGTGAGTACATTGTCTAATTGGTTTCATAAGTGTGAATCTGTCAAGGAAGGGAAGCTCACGTGTATCTTTCAGATCTTTAATACTTTTGATGTAGAATACAGAGCCAATGTAAAGTTTTATTTTCAAACAGGTGTGCTTTCATAATTCTTTCATGTTTCAGCTCATCAACTCAACTGGCCTCCTCAAATTGTTTGTTTCTGTGCTCTGATGTATATACCGTAATAACTTGCACACCAATGCATGTAAAGTTACCCTCATGCATTGCTAATTGTTGCAGGTTTATGATTAAATGTTTACCTATATTATTAATGTGCGATACTAATTTCCATAAGCACTTTAAAATGTCGGTATATCCACTGAATAACCAATGATCTGAATCTCAAATCTGGTAATTTAAAAATATTATTTACTATGTACAGACCCTCTTTCTTATTATGTAGATGCTGTACAGCAGAGCGTGCACGGTAAATCTTTAACAGTCACTGGCATCAACCACTTCATAGCGTTGAGCCTTGTCACTGCAAGCGACGGAGGTAAGGGTCGCGTAGATTTAGATTAATATTAGCATTATTGTGTTTCATTTACTTGCAACTATATCGAAATTAATGATGTTTTTTATGTCCCATTATATCATTAACGTGGTCTTATAGAGAAAAATGAGCATAATTTTTAGATTCAGTACACAAAAAATGGCACAAAAGCAGGCATTATCTGTAAGACCTTAAACACAGCGCACGCCTGTGTTTTCAGCAATTGAATTTTTTTGGATTCATTTTCATGCGCAAATTTAATGTAAATAAGCTTCGAAATTATATTAATATTTCTACACTCTTTTATTGGCCCAGCAAACATCGCATACTGATTACTGATTCATTTTTTTCGATCAGGCAACTACGACAGGACGATGAAAAAATGTTGAACGACAATGTCTACAACGGATACAGAAGGTGCTGCTTACTCTGCTGGCTGTTCCACAAAAAATGATGTAAATCGTCTGAAACGTGAGTTCGATTAAATATTTTACTTTATATGCAAATATACACGCAAACACATCTACACATGTACACATACATACAAATATATATATCTATATGTATATGTGAATGTGTATTATGTATTTAGGTTTAGCTTTATCAAACATCATCTGGGGAACTAATCGTGAAGAAAATGCATCATAAGATTTGAAATTATAACTTTAAATTTCAGTTTTTTCCTCGTCCGTATTACAGCGTTGTGATTTTTCATCTAACAATACGGCTGACCTGGCACACGGGCTGAATGATCTTGTAAATAAAATTAAAGAAACGAAGAAGTGAGTCTTGTAGATAGAAAGGCTGATTTATGAAAACAATGAGCTGTTGAAACAACTAAAAACCAGGTCTGAAGATGAACTACCTTCCATCAAAACCATCGATAATGTGCAGGACTAATATTTGCCGTCTCCTGCTGAAACCGAAGAAGACTTGCTTGCTCTACAGTAGCTGTTCATCCTGCCATAGTAAGTCCATTCTTATAGGTAGCGCTGTGCGTACATGACTCATGCATGCTGGCAATCGAAAATTTTTCATTTGTAAAGTGTTACAGTAATTCGACTACATATTAAAAAAATTTAAATTCTCTCAAATAAACCTTAATTATGTTTTTATTAACATTATTATTTTCAGTACGTGGGTACGCAATTTTAGAAACATTAGCTTTTCAAAATTAAATTTGATCTTTTTTAAAATATACTTGACATTTTTAAAATTAAACTTGATCTGTTTTACATTAAACTTGAAATATTTTAAGTTGAAGTTGACCTTTTTGAAATTAAACTTGATTTTTAAAATTGAAATTGACCTTTCTAAAATTGAACTTGAGCTTTTTAAAAATGAATTTCTTTTTAAAAATTAAATTTGAGCTTTTTTAAAGTGACATTGACCTTTTCAAATTGAACTTGAGCTTTTTTAAAGTGACATTGACCTTTTCAAATCGAACTTGAGCTTTTTCAAATTGAACTTGATATTTTTTAAATTAGAGTTAAAAAGGTGTAGTAAAGGCTTTTTTTACATTTACTCATTTCAAATTTTCTTTTCGGAATTTTACAGATTAACGAGTTGCAGAAGTTGAGGCATGAATCTTTGACGCAAACAACCACCGCATTCGCGAAGTGTCTGATGAGCAAGAAATTAACTCTGAAATATTCCACGACGAGGAGCTTTTCAGCAAACGAAATTGGCTTTCAGGGAAACTCGCTTTTTCAACTGTATTGAACGTAAGTGTAATGCAAGGATTGCCTTTCTGTAACAGTTCATGAATAGCCTCTATTTGATTAAACTAATTAAATCAAATGTTTGAAGGACACTGTAAAAACATAAATACAGACATATGTAGATAAACAAATATATACGAATATGTGTCTGCGTGGGAGGAGAGGTGTTCAAATGCTATATATATACCATATGCTTGCATAATTAAAAACCGAGAGTTTACTTGCAGTATCAGTTATCGCGTGGAAATCAAATATCACCCTATCGCTAATAAGCGGGAAAAGTTGAACTTGTTTGTTCATAAAAATAAATGCGTATAAGTGTGCATGTGCGCATGTGTGTTTGAGCCAACGTTATTCGTATATTGTAGAAGTAAGTAATACACATGGGTAGTTTGTTACATATGCTAATAACCATTTTGCGTTTTTCCACTAATGCTCTGCCTGATTTGCCTCAATACGCGACCGCTACCAGGAAGGAAGTACGAGTTCATGTAGCATTTAGAAGTGAGCCTTGAAGAAAATATGTAGATTAAAGATGCAGTAGTTCAGTTCAGTAATACTCTTACTACATTGACGTTCTTTTATTCACCTTGTGTGCAAGGAATTAGCACAAAAATTTCTCATAATTTTCCTCATTTGTTCGCTGTTGTTGCAGAACCATTTTAAAATTTCAGGTTTATTCAATGATCCACACAATCGATTTTATCTCCCAAGAACTGCCAAAATACTGCATGAAAATGTAGGGCAGTTCTTGGCAGATAATTCGATTGTGTGGAGCTTTTTTTATTGAACGTTTGAGTCGTGGCCACTAGCGGCCTTTAGCAGTTCTAGGCAGATCTAAGCAGACGTTCTCGCGAGTGTCGCCGACAGCCTCGGCAGCGATAGTCTGCCCTAAAGCGGACGTAGCGACCGCTGCACTGCGCTGCGGCGCCACTAACCTCTGCCAAAAACGTCAAGAAACTGCCAAAAACACCACTGATTGTCAACTGGGATTCACGACAGCTTAAGCTAATTACGTATGTACACGTAATTGAATAGAAAAATAAAGCAATTAGGCTTTTGGCTACATACATTCCATAATATTTTTCCTCACAGATACATGAAAATTCTATGAAAACATTTCATTGCGGGTCTCGGTCAGAGAGTTCAAGCCTGCATCGCCTTCAATTCTCCCGGACTCGGTGCTATGAAGGCAACGTGTGAGAACTGTCGGCGTGTTTCCTGAATTTGTATTTCAAAAAAGTGAAAACTGCGCAAAAACCATCTAGACGCTCATTGGATTTGCATATTTTTCTCATTGGTGCGAGGCCCCACGAAACGTTCAACAAAAGGGAAAAAATCAGGGAGAAACTTCTAGCTTGCCTTTACACCGGATATCGCAGATGATGCCTAAATCATGAAAATTGTTGTGCTTTTGGATGTCTTGTTGCTACTGAATGAAGGCTAAAACTACATGGAAAAGTGAGCAAATAGCTCAAGCTACAGTACCGCTAAAAATTAAATTATGATCTCGTTTTCAAACATTTTTGAGAGATGAAAATGGTTTAAATCGTTTTGGTCGAAAACTGTTTTAGTGACTAGCTCCATCATCAGTTCTGTGAGATACAAAATATCAGTACTACGAAAGTAGAAAGCGCAAATGAAATTAAATTGAAAACGTCTACTCACAAGGGTATGAATGAGATCTCTCCGAAATATTTCTTAGTAATACGACGAGTTTCACTTGCATTTTATTCGGAGCTAAATTTCTTGGCAAGCTCTTGATTTGTAACGCAATGTGACATGTTTGATCAAACTTTGTTTCACTGACTTGTGAAACCGAGCTCAGTCAACTTTCAATGCAAAGTTTTCTTAGGGCGCACCTAATCGATATTTACCCATCATCGTACTAAATTTTCAACAAATTTTGGTATAGGTTTAATTTTGCTTCAGTCATAGATTTTTAGAGTTTCAATCAGAATAAAAGTTGTATTTTTAAATATTAATACAGAGCTCAAATATTTATCCACCAAGTTGAATTAGTTACCTGGCTCAAACCTACGATGCTTCGTGGCAAGTCGTGAACACTTGGGAAATTTATGAAAATGCACCGAGGGTTAATTCACGAAAATCTGTCCACACGAGCTAGCATAGGTGAAGTAATTGCCAAGATAATTTCAAATATACCCTATGTTAAAAATTTTTAACCAAATCCTTGTCTCGATGATGTAATCCGTAATGGCTCCCTTTTATCAGTAATAAAAGTGAATTCCAGTTGTTGAAGAAGACACCTAAGTACAATTAAGTATTTCTTATGCCTCAAATTTAACATTTACTATTTCACCCTCCCTACACATGTTCTGCATCACGATACTATTTTTAAGTTCATGAATAGAATAGAATTTTTATTTATATATCTGGACACTGTTTCTTAAGTGAAACCAGTTGCAAACGTGAGGAACCGTCTGTCTACACGGCACCAGCTGGTCCCTGGCTCACGTCGTCTCAGTGTGGCTCACACGGCACCAACTGGTCCCTGGCTCACGTCGTCTCAGTGTGGCTCACACGGCATCATCTGGTCTCTGGCTCACGTCGTCTCAGTGTGGCTCACACGGCACCAGCTGGTCTCCGGCTCACGTCGTCTCAGTGTGGCTCACACGGCACCAGCTGGTCTCTGGCTCACGTCGTCTCAGTGTGGCTCACACGGCACCAGCTGTGTGAGCCTACTCAAAAAATGCTGCCGTACTTCCCTCACTGGAAAGACTAACCACGAACATGCCTACAATTTTCAACAGAAAGCTGTAGTAGGTACAAAATCTCTTGTATTAATGAAATGAGTTTAATATTCGCTCAAAATTGAATGTAATCGACCTCAATATCAACTTAATCTAAATTTAATTAAAACAGAGGGTAGGTTGTGTGAAAAAATGTCATTGACGAAAGGCTCGATAATGAATGTAAAACTATACTGCGTTCGAACTTTCTTCTTATTTTTGGAAACTGTGTTACAGGCAGACAATAAGAATTAGACATGCAAAAATCCCTAGTTGTTATTTTTTGCTGTGAAGCTAAACTAAATAAAGCGAGCGATGAAGCGCTTCCGTTTGTAGAGTCTTCCCAAGATCGATTAGACAACAGTGTTTGCTGCAGATCTGCTGCCGCCACAAGTAGAGTGGACACAGCAAGAGGCTTCTAAAATTAAATTTGAAGAGAAATTCCTAGAAGTAACCATATTGACCTACACGTAGGTGAAAATTCATAACAGTAGATGAAAAATGTACTCAAAATGTATTCATGTTTTCGAATATGTTCACAAGTTTAAGACTTTTGCACGTTAAAGATTCTCTTAAGTGCTTTGAGTACCTGCTAGTTGTTATTAAGGAATCATCTGAAATATTGAATGTATTAACGGGTATTTGAGTACAAATTTTAGTACGTAGTAATTTACATTTGCATTGAAGTTATGGCGAAAATTGAAATCTGTTTACTTCAATCATTCGACATGAATGTCTAATGTAGGAGGAAAATGCAAGTTTGTGTACTTGTGCTTTTTTTAATAACTGGTACAGTTGCAATTTCTATTGGTTGACAAGTGCGCGTTTAAAAAACTGTTAAAATAGTCAGATCGACTGAGCTTGCGGTCGGTTAGTGTCTTAAAACGAAATCGGACAACTCCCCAACATTCTAACGCTTAAAGCAGATACACGGAGCTGTCACACAATCTTTTGTTTCAACTAGTCGAAAGGCTACAACTTGGCCAATTTATTGAAGGAAACGCTTTACAACGGGTTCAAGACCCGTACAACGTACGGTCAGCATTCAATTGCAAACTTTGCCGACCTTCTCCACCCTCATCCGCAGGTTGCAAACGACGCTAAGTGTCCCAAACTGCCTCCAACAGTCGCCTGTCGATCGGGAGTGACTGAAAAAAAGTATAATTAGCATAAAAAAGCTGATAAAGGCACGAAAAAATGGAAATAATTGCTAAAAATGAAATTGAATTGCACTAGTAATCAGATTCCACTACCTGGCAGGAATACAAAGTATATCCCATCAATTCATGCAATTTTCCTTGCTTTGCTCATATCCTTAAAACTCGAAGAAAAATTTACATGATGCTTTGAAATTTAGTCGGTTTATACTGCACACCAAGAGAATAGAAGTTTTATTCGATAGTACTACCTACAGTCATAATGACGGCTTCTACAAGACGCTTTCGAAAGCTGGACACTGCAAGGATAATTCCCACCTTTTCCAACGATTCAATAGCTTTTTGAAATTTTTTATTGCTGTATCTCTGCTGTGGCGCTTCACACAAATTAGGCCTAAATGTGCCACCAAGAATGGTAATCGAATGGGTTTGAAGGCAGGAGAATTGAAAGACCGAAAGTTTTTTCCTGATATCGAACACCAGAGTTTTTGCTCGTTCTCTGACTGGGAGCCTGAACTTTTTTTTCGTGTTGGAACATGAACTTTTCATTTGAAGTCTGGGCTTTCATCCATGGAATGATTCATGTTTGCAAGACTTTACGGTAGAGTTCGAGATTCACTTTCTCGTTGCCGGTAAAAGGGAAGATGCAACATCACCCTCACTCGAAACAACTCAGGAGATCATGACGCTAGCTGGTTTCTTCGAGGTCATCGTCAGGAGTTGAACACCAGAGCTCGAAGAGGCAATCCAGCAATCATTACTTCTGTTGCAAGCCTTACCACCTGCAAATTTTCTCATCAGAAAAGAAGTAGATGGTCAATCAGTCGGTACACCTAATAGTTCAAAACTTCCTTGCACATCTTCGAACTTGTTTTTTTCATCTTATTAATTAGGAGAGGCTTCCTACCTTGTGCATAGAAAGTTAAGCCAAGGGCTTTGGCGTTACTGTAAACTTGGGTGATGCTGACGAGCCTTCTCGCAGCCAATGTCAATGTTGACAGTTTAAATTCGTCTTGACCTGCTGGTTTCATAGATAACTAAGCCTGATATGAGCGACTAACACTCGACAACCGACTAATTTCAAAAGCGAAATCAAGGTAAAACTAAAAAAGCAATACCAATACCACAAGTAATCAACCACTTATCAATTCCTGGTAGAAAATACTGAAATATGACAAACTGTTAAGTAAACTGCCTCACTGTCGAAAATATTAATATGAATAATTCCAACCTTCACAGGGAAACAAAAGCCTTAGCCGTATATAGGCGCTGTCTCATAGGTCCAACAGTCGATTCCACAACCAAAAAGCTAGCGAGCCACCGTCAGGGCATCCAAGATCGGCATAGGTTAGGTGGCAGGTAAAAGAAAACTGCTGATGTCCTACTGTTAATTCAACAGTATGAATGACGTTTATTTGGACACGCAGTTTAAATTAAAGGACAAAGAAGTAAAAACAATGAATTAAGACAAGGAGGAGGATTATATTAAAGCATACAAATGGGCGGTTTTGGAACAAGATTAATAGCAGCAAGACACCGAAAGTCTGGCCAGTACAAAAACTACACTAGAACGGTTCTGAATTGCAATATGGGTTAAGGCGCAGTCGCATCGATCTGGCCTGTTGGGCAGACAAACGGAAATCACTCTTAAAAGAAACCAAACATGACCAGCGGAAAGTTAAGTAAAGCAACAAGAATATCACCTACAACACAAAACACTATTTCACGAAGTATTATGAACACAGATAAATCGCAGAACATAGTAAACTTCACACTAAAGTATTTCATTCGATATTCAGGTGCAGCGCGAGGGCGGCAAGAATATGCGACTCAACGCTCCAGCTCAGAGGCATAATGACTAAGAAGGAGAATTTTATGAGAAGAAAATCGGACCGATGTCATTGCACCACCATATTGACAAGACTTAGTGTGAAGACGATAGTGCTACTAAACAACAGTGTAATTTACGTCCGCCTAAGGAGAAGCTATGCAAGCTATTGGTGCTCTCTAACAACCCGCTGAGGAAACAATTATCTCGAATACCTAATCCGGGGAGAATTTTTCCCTCAAACATTGAGACATGAAGGATAGGCAATGGTTTAAATTTTTCTCTGAATAGTGTTGGTTCGGTTAACTTTATAAAATAGGTACAAAAAATGAATCATTAAAAAATCATTATGGCTTTAACGCTATGTAGTAATAATAATAATGATGAGAGGTGTTGATACAATCAACATTAAAGCACGGATGCGGGTCCTTTACTGCTCCCCTCTACGCATGTCGTCTGCGACCATAAGATCGATTTAACAGTTTATCATTGAAGGCAAGTCAATTGCAAAACAAAGTTACTGAGACATTTAAATTAGGTCGTAAGCATCTATCACACGAATATAGTTCATTAAATCCTTGACGTCCAATTGGCGTCCCAATACCGTCTCGACGGTAGGCCGCAGTAGCGTTCGGCAAGTCTTTATACAATTCCTACTATTTGCGAGGCTTTCACATTCTATGATTAGATGTTTGACAGTTAGTATCGAGTTATTGCAAAACTCGAACACTGATGCGATATCGGGCATCTCATTGTTCATTAGGTAGCCATGCGTTAAGAATGTATGTCCTATTCTGAGTCAGTTAACTATTATCTCCTCTCTACGGGATATTTTACTTAAGTCTAATTCTGTGCCTGGTGATGGTTGTATTTCCCTTAACTTATCTCTGCAATTTTCCCACCTAGTCTTCCACTGGTTAATCATGCTTTGTCGTATTAGTGATGTCCAATCCGAGTGGCAGATTAGAATAAATTCTTCGAGTTTTCGGGTAGCGTTCTTGGCTGCAGTATCTGC
>JACJUY010011132.1:0-14994 GCA_014220935.1 Platorchestia sp. MABIK
AGGCCCCGACACTGTCGGCCCTCAATTTCAAGTTCAAGTTCAAGTTCATACCACTCATTCTCTCCATCCTGCTCAAACACCACATTAATGAAACTTGCTCATGCTTACTATATTCTAGCACAAAATGTTCAACTATTTTTCCACTTCCCTATCACACTGTGGATATAATCTATTGTTATTCTCATTCAACCTCCATATATGTCTATTCACGCTCAATGCCTTACACCTTACAGCAAACAAGAGTTGGCTTTACATCTCATACTTAGGCACTTCCTGTCGCATATTTCAGATTAGTGTGGGCTTTAGCATCATGCAAAGCATCCATTTATTCAATCCATACTCTTTTGTTTGCCTCTCAATTTCTTTTTTCCATCTCTTGCAGTCCCACTCTGGTCCTTCACCTCCAGGATTCATTGAAAGCCAGTCATCCACATGTCTCCCAATTCTAACACAAATAATCTTTTGCATACTTAGTTTCCTTGCATGCCCCAAAATGTTTTCTCCCAATGGTTTACACTTGGATTTCATTCAAACATTTGCTTTACTCACCTGCTATTGTGCATTCTCCCAATTCTTACCTTATAATTCAATACAGCTTTTATCATTTGTTCTGAAAATAGGCTCCACCCTAGATCACCTCTAATAGCTTCTATAGCCGTGCATTTTGGATCACCCAATGCTACGTCCTACCTCATTTTGCATCACATCCAGCCTCTCATGATCACTTCCATTCCAGGCTAAAGCACTCATAACACATATGACACTAGGAACAGCAACATACTTCTGCATTCCTCCCACACATTCATACTTGTTTGCTAGGTATTTGGCCACACTACTTGAACGCCCACTCCACTGCATTGTTTTGGCCACTTTTTCCCCCTTAGTTCTATTGCATCCATCTTCACTTACCATACAACCTAGATATTTTTATTCTTTAGTTCTGCCTATTCTGATGTCTCCAACATTCCACAGTCTGTCTTTATCATATGCTTCACTATTTATAATCATGACCTTACTTTTATCAACACCAAAGTTCATCTTGGAATCTGTACTTTATCCATTTACAATGTCAAGTATCCATTGTAGTTCATGCCCAGATTTACTACCCACAACCACATCAGCATACAACAAACAACTCAGTTTCTCCTTACAAACTTTCAGTTCTAAGCCCCTCATTTTCAGTCAAACTGCTAATTCATTTGTGTACAATCCAAACAACAGTGGAGACAGTACAGCCCTGCCTCACTCCTCTAACGCTCACTTGCCCAGTTTCTTAATTTCCTAACCTGTAGGTAGTGCTTGTGTTCAAATACAGACTTCGCACACTGGCTACTATCTCTAACTTTTCTCAAAATTTCCAACAGCCTAAACTGATTCACCCAGTCATACACCTTTTCAATATCCAGAAATGCAGAATATACCTTCTTATCATCCTTCCTCATTTGCTCAATTATTTCACTCACTACACACAGAATATTCTCACTACGTCTATCTTGCCTAAAATCATTCTACTCTTCTCCCAGGACTCCTAGTTCTTTAACTAAATGTTTTATTCTATCATTCAAAAACCATAAAAAATCTTACATACAGTGTCAGCCATGGCAACTGGTCTATAATTTTCAAGTTCTTTCATACTCTTATGCATACCCTTATGCAATAGAACTACATTACACTTGTTCCAGTCATGCAGTTCTCTTTCACTCCTCCATATCTCACCAAATGAACATTTCAACTTCAAATGAACTTTATTTTTACTCTGACAGATTTTCATTCATCCTGTTGCACCTTCCATCATATGAGTAGCCCTAATCCACTGGATGTATCTCCTGGAGAGTTTCAGCTCACCTTCTTGTGTAAGGTAGACTCCATCTTTAAGAGAACATCCACCCTGAATCCCGCTTTCCATCTCCAGGAAGCTGGAACCCAATTCACGCTTTCTCACACTCTTTGTCCACGTACTCATAAGCCTTTCATGCACCTCCCTGCTGACCTTTTGTACCTTTTCATACTCATCACAAACAGGCCTTCTCAGGAGACTCATCACAGCAACTCTAACATTTTTCTTTTGTGCCCTTTCAACCACTTTCATAATAGCATTCACTGTGCATTTTTTCTCCCATTCAAGCAACCAATTGCCACTTCACTGCAATACAATCATTCCTTCATCCATACCCTCTATCACTCTTTCAGCATACTTACAAATCTCTTCTACTCCCTTCCCTCTCATGCTCATGCACATTTTTCACCATACTATTTCCAAATATTCTGATCATAGGTCTCACTTTCCCTTTCATTACACTCTTTTTTTTTCAATTCTTCCCCTCTCTTCATTCTTTTCATCCATCTTCCTTTTGTTCACTTCCACTACAGGTGCTTGCATCTCATGCGGCAAATCAACAGATCACTCATTCACTCTCTTTCCATTCGTACTTCTTTCATCATGCTCATTCATCTTTCTACTCTCATCTGTCACATTTACACCATCATTTGCCTTATTATTCACTGCATTTGAATGCCTTGCATCATTCTAATTCTATTCTTCTTTCAGCTTCCCTTCACCCTCTAAAGCAGCCCTCGAAGTAAGTCGTTGTTGTTGTTGTTGTTGTTGTTCACTCGGGGTCAAGCGAGGCTTTGAGGACACGCTCCTGCAGCCTCAAGTCTAGCCACTCTGAGTGCAGGCAACACTGATTAGGCAAGAAACTCCTAAAGCATGCTAACCAGAGCCTTATTAATGAGTCACTTATTTTGAATAACTTAATTTATAAGCAATCATATTATTGAATCTGATAGAGAAAAACCTGGAACAAAAGAGACACAACCTACCCCCTACACACACACTTCTCACACCCACACACGGACCCTTCAGAGAACCCGATGTACCTTCACACACTAGAGAAATACATACTACATGATCTAAGAGAATGAAGAGTTGTTTTCAAGATGGTTACTAACTTCTCTTTTGTATCAATCTTCCTTTCTGTTACCTAATCTTAATTAATCAATGTTGACCTGAGGAAGATTTCTGCAGTAACAATACTATCTCTAGTGTATGTCCAGTTTCACTGACAATGAGCAGTGAATGTGCTGAAAGAAAGAGAAGAGGCAGTTTCAATATACTAAGTTCAAGTGTGAGTGATAATTTAGACAAGTAAACACAAGGATGGGAGGAGTGAAAAAGAAAGTCATAGCATTTAGGACAGCCAGAAGACAGGGAGAGAGGAATAAGAAATAATGGTTTCAAGATTTTTAATTTAAAAAACACATGCATCCAAAAGTTACAAAAAAAAAGCTCCAGCCTGGAGCTTCCAAAGAGACAGGTACGTTCTCCAATCCCAGTAATTAACAAAGATGCTTGTGTGAGCATGGGCCTCTGAGGAAGGAATAAACATGATTTGAGGTACCACCCTGATCTCAGGTTAGTGTCAACTCCTGGTACCAGATACTGAGGAAGCCAGTATGATGCCTCAAATCATTGGAGAATTTTTAGTTCTTTTTGAGTGGATATTTTGTTGGATAATGTGAACGCTGTTTCATCAGAGATGTTTTTACTGGATCTGATTTTTGGTCTAACACTGGAGATGGATCAATGGTGGCATCTTTGGCTAGTTTGTTAGTTAGAAACTTGCCCCCAATCACTGGTGACAGAGACAATTGTTCTTCAGGAATCAAAATAGGGGTTGTGGCTTTTTCATTGGCTACTTGTGGAGTTGACATATTTGAGTATGAATTGTGTTCTATCAGGTAGTTTAACTCAGAGCTGGTGGAGGGTTCTTTGTAGATATTTTTGGAGAGATCAGGAGTCACTGTATTGATGACTGCATTTGCAATATCATCTAGTTTTTCTGAATTAGAGGTTGGTTCCTGTGGTTGACAGAGGAGGAGGACTTTGAATAGCAGTGAGACTAGCTCAGTTAACCCGTCTCCACATGGCCGACCTACCGGGAGGTTTGAAGAAAATGGGTAAACTTTACAACTTACTGTACATTCATTATTCAAGTTAGAAGTTTCATTGAGGGTTCATTGTAAAGGGAAAGAGTTGCTCTTTCTGTCAGTGGAAAAAATATGCTGCTACCCCAACAAAAATCTATGAAATTCGAGTTTTTATTTCGGTAAAATACAAAAAAAAAAAATCGGAAAATCGCTGGCGATTATTTATTTATTGCACTTTCATGTTTTTTTATGATGCATTTTCATAGATTTTGACTTGTTAAATTTTGTGGTTTTTAAATTTTTTTCAAGGCCTAATAGTTCGGAAGTTATGAGCATTCTATGTAAAACAATCAGTTTTCACTGTTTTTCTTTTTAGTTCATTTTGTATATAGGCTGTTATTGAGCAGTTTCATTGCTTGTAAAGAGTTTTATGTACATAGAGCATTTCCTCCCAATACAATGGTGGTATTATTTTTAGCCCATGAGTAAATCTACAGATTTTGGACTCCCATTTTTGGAACAAAGAATAAAATAAAAAATAAATATGATGGCGACCTTCTAAGAGGCCAAGTGTGTGCCGGCATGCCTCAGCTACGCTGCTGGCCTTCTAAGAGGTCATGCAGCGCCGGTAGCCCCACTCTAGACTGAGCGCATGAATTCATACAGATTTGAAAATGCTACCTCTCCTCTCCCCCACCTTATTTTACCTTCCACCAATGAATAGCACTCAACGAGACGCTTAAAACCATATATGGCAACTCTAGGTTTGATGATGTGCCACGTGGACTAGCTCTGCCGACCTTCTAAGAGTCCAGGACGTGGCGCGGGTTAAGGTTGTCTGCAAGACATTGGAAGAGAGTGAGTCATTGCAAGTTTGAGTGGATACTATGGAGTGAGATTGCTTGTGGGTTTGATGAATCATGTTTGATAGATGATTTGATTGTTTCCATTGAGATTGTAAATTGGATAGATTGAGAATTACCAATTTCTAATTGTGGTGAATTTTCCTTCACTTTTGCCAAAGCATCTCAGTAAGAAAGTTTGTGCTGAACTCTAATATTTTCTACTGATTTTACTTGCTTAACAAAGAGGCAGCCTCCATCGTTTGCTTTATGGGAACCATTACAGTTTGTGCACTTTGGAATAGAATTTCTAGGGCAATCTTTAACCAGATGGGATCCGGAACATGCTACATACCGTGGAAAGTTTCAGCAATGTTGGGCATTATGTCCAAATCTCTGGCACTGAAAGCATTGCCATGGTCTTCCAATATAGGGGTTAACTTTAAATCTTTGACATTTGAGGTAAATGTACTCAGAAAAAGAATTAGTTTGAAAAACTATTTTGATCATTGTTGTTGGGCCTTTGTTCCTTGGTTATTAGATTCAAGATACTTTTAGGTTTGAGTATCCTGCCTCTTCAGGAGCTTCTTCTATTTTTGAGTCAGAAGTTTCTGTTCCAAGTAAACTTTCAACTCCGATGGTTTGGGTCTAATTGGAATTTGACAGGCTGACAACAGTGAATCAACCAAAGGCCACGCAGAGATATTTTTTGCAAAGAATCTACTCAGAAAATTGCAGAATTTGTCAGGGTAAGAACTAGAATATTCCGTTTAAGTTCTCGTGAATTGAAGAAATTCCTGCTCTACCAAGAGAAGAGGAAGCAAGGAGTACAAAGAGTTGAAATTCACTGCATAAGAATTTACTAGGATTTTTGTTTTCATTGGTTGGTTCTATCATAATAACTGGACAAACAGCACTGCTGGATAGACTATGGGTTGGTTGTTTGTTGATTTGAAGGCAGACTGTCAAAAGAGTTGTTTACATTAGAGGCCACTGCAGGGATGTTTTCCTCCAACTGGCAAGCTTGAAAGCCCACAAAATTTAGGTCAGAATTGAGTGACGAGTTAGAAGTTGCAGGGGACTGAGACATGTTTCTAGGATGCTTGGCAAGCCGAGCAGGTTCCATTTCACGTTTGGGTGAATTCTGGTTAGATGAATTTAGTTGAAATAGAAGTTGGTCAGAATTTTGTGAATTGCTCTAACTTGGAACACCTTCATCAACATTGTCAAGAGATGCAAAAGTATTTTCAGGTTGTACATATGAGGCTGATGACAAAGAAGGCTGCTTTAGGAATTCAATGGCTAAGCGATGAGCTTTGGTAGGAGGTTTGTGATACGGGGCAGCAGCAGCCCCTCCCTTTGCTTCATGCTTACCCCTTTTGGGGCTACCCATGATGGTAGGAAACAAAATAACAACAACAAAAAAGACAGTTACTGAAGACATTCACAAAATCAATTGCGTTACTATTGAGTTTAACGAAAGCACCAGCAGGAACTTGAGACAACCATCAAAGTAAGTCAAAGACGATACGCTAACAGGCGTAATCCAGAGATAACGCCTCGAAGTTCACCTTATTCCGTTTTAGATTCAAAGCCTATCACGGTATGTACGTAACCGAAGTCCTAAGAGAGTATTTGAATAGTTGCTCGTAATTGAGTTTACAACAATCGACCACTCTGAATAAAAATGTTTCAGGGCATAATTTCTCACCTATTACATAAAGGCACTTCAAATTAAAAACATTTTTATTGATCACATTTTTCAAAAGTATTTTTTAAATTATAAGCCAAATAGGAGATGAACTGATCATTGAAGTGGAAGCTCAATGAGAAGAAAAATAATTTTCCCCTACTCCTCATTTCATGCCTATTTGTTAGGCCATCGCCAAGATAAGTCGACTGATGCCTCTGTTGTACGGAGGGAAAATAATTCTTCTCGCAAATAACTGAGCTCGCGTATCACAGATATTTACGAAACGCACTTCCGTCTCAAACTTTAAAATTTCATTAGCTTCCTTGGCTCAGCTTGAAATCAGCTCGAAAGCTCCAAAGCTTGAAACCAGCTCTACATCTTCAGAGCTTGTTTTAGCTCAACTCGAAAACGCCGAAGCTTGTTTTATCAGCTCGAAAACGCAAAGCTTGAAATCAGCTCGAAAACTCCAAAGCTTGAAATCAGTTCGACATCTTCAAAGCTTGTAATCAGCTCGAAAACGCTGGAAAACAAGTAAAAATTATCGCCGAACAGAAAAACTGTATAGAAGACCCTCGTCATAATTAATAATCAGTCTACAATTGACTTTTCTCTTATCCCTGAAAAATAAGGAAGATTCCTAATGAAAAACGAGCCCAAGAAATACGGCTTCTTTGAAATCAACTTACTCAGAAATTCCTAGGACAGGAACTTTTATAAAACGGTGACGCCCGAACAGAACTCGCCAAAGTATCTATCAACTGGGCATCCGAAGAAGGACTCGCCTACTAGGTATTATACTAAGTATACTAAGTTAGAGGAGTGAGACAGGGCTGTACTTTGTCTCCCCTGTTATTTGGATTGTACACTGAAGAATTAGCAGTTCAACTGGGGATGAGTGGCTTAGGACTGAAAGTTGGTAGAGAGAGACTGAGTTGTTTGTTGTATGCTGATGATGTGGTTGTGGTTAGCGAATGTGGACATGAACTACAAAGGATGCTTGACATTGTGAATGGATATAGTACAGATTTCAAGATGAACTTTGGTGCTGATAAAAGTAAGGTTATGGTTATAAATAGTGATGAGACTGATAGAGACAGACTGTGGAAAATCGGAGAAATCAGAATAGGTAGAACAAAAGAAAACAAATATTTAGGTTGTATGATAAGGGAAGATGGATGCACTAGAACTAAGGGTGAGAAAGTGGCAAAAGCAATGCAGTGGAGTGGACGGTTAAGCAGCGTGGCCAGATACAGAGCAAACAAGTATGAATGTGTGAGAGGAATGTGGAAGTATGTTGCTGTACCTATAGTGTCATGTATGATATGAATGCTCTTGCCTGGAATGGAAGTGACCTTGAAAAGCTGGATGTGATACAAAATAAGGTAGGACGTCTAGCATTGGGTGCTCCAAAATGGACAGCTACAGAAGCCATTAGAGGTGACCTAGGGTGGAGCCTATTTTCAGAAAGAATGATGAAAGCTGTGTTGAATTAGAAGGTAAGAATTGAGAGAATGCAGAATAGCAGGTGGGTAAAGCAAATTTTTGAATGGAATCTAAGTGTAAGCTATTGGGGGAAAGTATGTTGGGGGCATGCGAGGAAATTAAGTATGCAAAAGATTATTCGTGTCAGAATTGGGAGAGCTGTGGATGACTGGCTTTTAGTGAATGTTGGAGGTGAGGGACCAGAGTGGGACTGTAAAAGGTGGAAAAAAGAGATTGAGAGGCGAACGAAAGAGTATGGACTGAATAAGTGGAAGCTTAGCATGACACGAAAGCCTACACTAATCTGGTATATGCAAAAGGTAGTGCCTAAGTGTGAGATGTTCTATGATGGAAGTTTTGGTAGCCAGCTCTTGTTTGCTGTGAGGTGTAAGTCATTGAGCGTGAATTGGCGTACATGGAGGTGGAATGAGAATAATAATAGATTATGTCGGCAGTGTGATAGGGGAGTGGAAGAAACAATTGAGCATTTTGTGCTGGAATGTAGTAAGTATGAACAACAAAACAAAACAACAAACATCGGCATCTCAGGATGCTTTATTTCCAATCAAGCCTGATACATATGATCTTAAGCATTGGTTTTTCAAATGTCTTATAACTAACACTATATATAGGACACCATGACGGTTCCCCCGTGAAGCCGGTACCCATTTCAGACACCTGGGTTGAGTGGGGTATTGTGCTTGAGCTTTCCCTTATGCCCAACGGGGAAAATCGCCGCGCCAGTGCCGGGATACGAACCCGGGCCTCCAACATGCAAGGCCGATCCCTTTAACACTGTACCACAGCGAGCAGAGAGAGTTTCATGAATGTGGTGTTTGAGCAGTATGGAGAGAATGAGTGGTTTGCCAGATGTGCTGAAGATGATTGTGGTATGAGCTGTATTGTTGGATTGGACCAGGAGTGCAATCCGAGTATCATTGAAGCTATGAAAGTTTTTCTTGTACGTGCCTGGAGTAAAAGACGGTGACTGGTATGGGCCAGTCATGTAAAGTGGGCTGTAATGACCCACCATGCCTGGGGATGGTGTCCTGACGTCCTGGTTCTCCCAGTGATGCCGTCTTATGGCAGTTTGTGACAAGGATTAGTGGATCCTGAGTAGTTTAGTAGACAAGTCTGGTACACAGGCGCTGAACTCTTTGTGTGAATATTGTGAGAATTGTGGAGGGAATTGTAGGCCGTTAGAAAGGCCCTGACACTGTCGGCCCTCATCTTCAAGTTCAAGTTCAAGTTATTTAACACTATTTAACAAATAAGGACCTTCATTTCTAGTTATTTTAAAAAACAAGGATGAACATTCTGTGTACGAGCATTCGGTGTTCGAGCATTCTCTTGTTAGTTTGCAAGATATAAGTTTATTTTGTTCCGCGCCTGAAATTGGTTGGATTGGAACAGCCACCTGCGCCTCATCTCAACGAGCGCGGCATCTCCCCAGCCCTGCGTCACCAATAAAGCTCAGAATTGTCCATCATCGACGGGGACACCAACGCTATCCTCATCAACAGTGTGCGACAATACAGAAACTGTAAGCGACCATTTAGAACCTGTAATTTCAAGTTGTATTGTTGTTAATAATAAGGATTCCTGTTTGCGCATTTCAAGCTCGGTGAACTTGTGAAGTTTCGGATAAGAGGTGATGAACTTTAATGTAATTCATGACTTTATTGGGTCACCAGATGCCCTGGCAGGCATCAATTTAAATACAATAGTTGAAATGAATGACTAATTGAGTGTATGGCCACTATGACTCAGAGGAAGTGAGAGTGCCGACGTTCCACTGACGTCATTTAATCTTTTCAATAACCAACCACCGATTTTTGGTAAATGAGAAGAACGAGGCTCGCCTGGTTAGATTTATTGGAAGTTGCTGAACAGCGAGCACGCTGGTGTTTTTGAATCTCCGAGGGGGTTCTTTGGGTCCAATCCTGGTAGCAGAGCTTCGAAACGATGTCTTCCCGGGTCAGGTTGTTCCGGAACGGGGAAGGAGTGATTGTGAGTGTGCACTTCGTATATGTGAGAAGTGGTAAGCTTCAACTACAGGGCACTCAGAAATGGCAGTGAATCGAGAGACAAGGTATGTAACCAGCTGGTGCAGCCTAAGCAGTGGCGTGTGAAATGAGGGTGCTAGACGCAACCCGTTAATTGAGTTATTTAAATTAACGAAGGACGTTAATTGAAATTTGCGGAGGAGAAGGAGGCAGCTTCTGTGAGAGGGTGCAGAGTTTGGAGGACCTTGTGGTCAAGAACTGCGTTCAGAGTGTTACTGAACGGTTAGGTCAACCTTGTTCGGTACCACTCATCAGTTGTTCAAGATGTGAGCTTAAGGAGGTGACTGAGGAGATGGTAGGTAGTGTGGAGTAGTGCAGTGTCTCGTAGGTCGCCTGTGCGGGAACAGTAGGCTGGGTTACTGTGCACAGGTTAGAGAGCGTATTCTTATACACGTGCAAGGCTGTCACAGTCTAAATATCACAAGGAGAACCCTGAACAAGTTAGTCTCTACCACACTCAGACCGCAGCTCTGGCGCCTGAGTGCAAGTCTGCGATATATTAGCACCTTGACATAGGTGTCTTTTTAGAAACTAAATGAACAACTGCTCTTTATATGAAGACTTTTGCAATCACTGTCAACAACCCAGGGTTAAGATTAAGTGGCTAAGTCTATTTCCAGTTCAGCAAAGGAACATACACCAATTCTAAAAATAATGAGATATTTTATCTCAATACAAAAATGATATCCTTTCTCCACTCATCATGCTGCTATGTTTAAAATACCAACTTCCCAACTGGTTGTCAGTTGAGAAGTGGAAATTTAAGAGATCTGTACACTTAATGTAATAAATTAAAATTGAACTAGCGTTATTTATATCTATAACTTGTCATCACCACAGAGAACTTGATGATTGCTGACAACGTTGCGAGAGATAAGTATAGTGATGTAGAGCTTGATTTGATATTAAACTATGAATGGTTAGTTCGAGCGTTTTTGCTCTACTTTGCCGCTGAATAATTTACACAGCTATATAGAAATGTGGTGAACTTAAGCATAGCTATACTTTGTCGAAATTCTAGCCGTTGCTCTCACACTGAAGTCCATAACGGACTTTATAAGGCAGAATTAAGAGCCTTCTATAATAAAGTTCTTGGGCTGAGATCACTTGATCTGCCTAAATCAGCAATAACGTAAATAAAGTAATTTGAGACTGAGCGGAGCAATGGCAGGGGTTTCCCACATCTTCGGCGAGAAACGCACATACAAACTAAATATGTTCGTTCGTCTCTTCTTGCAACGAGTCCCAAGCCTCAGGAAGGGTTTCGGGGAAGCGGACGAGCGGGTCAGCCGAAGGCCAACCGGACAGACTAGACTCAGCTGTGGGCAAGTGCGCACCGTTTCAAGTGCACCGCTGCTCTTCGGCTTTTTTCTGCCCTCGCTGCTGAGGACGATAGTTCCTCGTCAGCCGGCTACATTGAGGAGGGTTCTTCTGAACAAACTTTTCGAAGTACAAAGGTGAGCCCTTAGCTTGATAGTTCCGCTTATGTCTTGAATTTGTTCTATTCTAACTTTACCGGCCCTCTTAGGTGCCAGGCATATGTGTGTGCCGTAGTGCCCGTTAATTTTCGGGGTTAGTTACCACTGTGCCGGGTGGTTTGCACACATAACTTCTAATTCTAAAATATAAACTAGGCTTCACAGACTGATTGTCAGTTGGGTGACTGCAGCTACAGAATGTGTACCAAAAATATTGACGCAGTATATTTATCTACACCTTTTTCGATTCAAGTTAAAATATCTGACATTCAAGTTGAAGTATCTGACTTTCAAGTTAAAATATCTGACTTTCCAGTTAAAATATCTGACTTTCCAGTTAAAATATCTGACTTTCAAGTTAAAATATCTGACTTTCAAATTAAAATATCTTACTTTCAAGTTAAAATATTTGACATTCAAGTTAAAATATCTGACGTTCAAGTTAAAATATCTGACATTCAAGTTGAAATAACTGACATTCAAGTTGAAATAACTGACATCTAAGTTACAAATTTCAAATACACCAAAAAATATTTTATAAAACGATTTAAAAATATGAACTTTAAAATATTTAATTGCTCATCAAATTATACTGACTAAAAAAATCTGTTTATTTTTTTTAACTGGAATATTTTGTAGTGAACTCTCAGCGTACACACATTCATTTCTCACGAATTATTAAATTTCACATTATAAAAATTTATTATCATTAACACAAACACCTTCATAGTTTTTAATCACTAATTCCATTAATAAAACCCTGAACTTTGTTAAGAATTGTGCGCAAGTATTTTTCACCGAAACGCTTTCTCGATCTTCACCTTTGCGTTATGGCAACAGCGTGAGACTCCATCTTGGAGAGCGTCACTTACTTACATTCACCGTGCCTGGTGCTCTAGCGTTCTCGTTCTTCGGGTGAGATTTCGAGTGTTCCTTTTTGTCGGTGTTCTAACCTTTTGAAGAAAGTGTCATTGTTGTGTTAGTTTTTAATACGTGTTCTACGTAACTAAGTTGGGATTTTTTTGTTTCATTGTGTTTGGTGTTCGAACCTTTTGGAGAAAGTGTTATTGTTGTGTTAGTTTTTTATACGTGTTCCGCGTAATTCAGTTAGGATTATTTTTATTCCATTATGATCGGTGTTCTAACCGTTTTGAGAAGGTGTTCAAAGTGAACGGAGCCATTTTTGTTTCTTTTGTCATATCTTGCTCGCTCCTAGAAAATCAGTAGTCACCTTGTGCTCCAGATCTTTAAAGTTAAATAGCATATTCAAACACCCCTTCAATAATCATTGGGCCAATTTAGTTCAGCTTTGTGAATGTCAATTAATGACAGACAATTTCTAGCCAAACTCAATAGTGAACTTAGCTATGTATGAGTGCTGGTATAATGCTCTTATTTACGTGTTATTATTTACTTGTATTGTTTTCTACTGCATTTAAATCAAACCTTATTTGTAGCTGCAATGTATGCAAAGATATAACCTATAGGTCTCTATTGTGTGATTTTTACTCAGGCCACTATGAAGGATTTGTGGGATTATGAGTGAATTGATTTTGGGCTCATAAACATGGTGACATGGTTGATGCAGTTCCAATCTTAATCCCCTGGGCCTTTCTTTCCTTCAACTTTGATCTTGTTTCATGAACTTCTTTCTAATCGTATCGTTTCTGTGCTTTTACTGCATAGATTCCACGTTCTCTTAACTCCATACTAAATGGTGCCTTCCTCCTTCCCCTCTTTGATACGCTTTTTTTGTAGCGGTTAGGGAGGCTTGTACTAACTTAGAATCTTAAAATCTAATCTTAATCCTCTTTAGGTAACGCTATAAATACCTTACTAGGATATTTACTACTACTGTGCTTATCCGTGTGTAATATAGTTAATTAAATCTGCAGTTACCATACTGACAGACGGTTTTAGAAGCCTGGTATGATTTAGAATTAGAAATTATAGACTGTTGGGAATTTAGGCATTCTAGCTGTGTAAATTACTTAGAGCCAAATTAGGTTTAGCTTGCTTAAGTACCGCTGCCCAACTGACAACCAGTTGGGATGAAAATTAAATAGACCCTAAACTCATGTTGAGTAAACCAAGGTTACATTCCTTGTGACCTAATAAAAGGCTTTCATAAATTGCCTATGCTCTTCTGCTAAGTAGTTAGATAAATTCAATCACCCAAATCTTGGCTTGGGTTCACTGCTAGTGATGGCAAAGGTCCCTACTGTGGAACAATAGTTCGGTCAGTCTCCAAACACCTATCTCAAGGGGTTAAAATTCTCTCAGATTCGCAACTCGGGCGCCAGAGTTGCGGGCTGAGGTTTGGGGGAGACTGACTTGTTCAGGGTACTTCTTGTTAAGTCGGGGAAGTGACAGACTTGCATGTGAATAAGAATGCGCTCTCTAACCTGTGCAAATTAACCCAGCTTGACGTTCCCGCACAGGAGATCTACGGACAACGGACCACTAACACTTACCACCACGGCACACATACGTTCAGCCTCTCTGAACACAACTACGTGACCCCATGGTCCCCTAAAAACTCCACATCCATTCATGAGTTCTGCCTCCTTCTTCGCAGTCACAATCTACGATTAGTTCCTCGTTTACTATTCCACTGTCTAAAGACGCACACCACAACTACCCTCAGTCCCGTACCTGGGTACAACTTGAACTCACAATCACTTTACACCTCGGTTGGAGTTCTACGCCCAGGATCGACCCCAGGGATTTCCTCGTCACGAAGAGTCAAGACCAGCAACAACTCGATGGTCCTAATAAAGGCGAGAGAATAGCGTTCTTATGTCTCATTTGCCCTTCTGATCCATGTTTTGGGAAACATTATTTGACCTGGTAGCTATGATGAGGCTACTCGAACCTCGATCCTTCTGATCACAGAGTCAAAAATAATCCTGAGTTCAACCAAAATTCACCAACCTTCTTATCGAGCATACTATGCCTATTTCTAGTAGTTTGTAAATTGGCGCTTCCCCAAGCGCCTGGTGACCTCGCCAAAAGTAGTCGAATACCTTATTTAAGATCAAAATCCTGATAATTCCGACAGCTTGTCAAACTTCACAATTTTAACTGGAAAGTCCTGAGCGTGAGTGTGAGTATCAGGAGAAGATGAAAGTAGAGTATGGGAGGGTGAAGGTAAATGAGTTTGGTGGAGTGGAAGGGGAATGGAAGCTGTTTATAGATGCGGTGAAAAAATGTGCAAGGGAAGTGTGTGGGGTAAGGAAGGTTGGTGGGGGAATTAGAAAGGGGAGTGAATGGAGGAATGGAGAAATAGAAGCGGCTGTGAGAAGAAAGCGTGGGGCGTTCGAAAGGTGGCTGCAAAGGGGCGGCCAGCAAAATTTCTAAGAGTATAAGGAGAGGAAAAAAGAGGTGCAAAGAATGGTAAGAAGAGCAAAGTGGGCAGCGGATGAGGAGTAAGGAAGGAAGTTGGGAGGGGACTTCATGGAGAGAAGGAAGGTTTTCTGGAAGGAAGTGAAGAGGATTAGGAA
>JACJUY010011133.1:8791-26526 GCA_014220935.1 Platorchestia sp. MABIK
GTCATTACTCACACAGGGTTCAAAATGTTATGAGTTAACTCGAATACAGATTCGTAGGCCAGACTGAATTTCAATTGTTATTTTCAAATGTGTGTCTTGGATGAAAGAAGAAGTAAAGAAGTATATGACCACCAGTACAGATACCTGCGAAGTCACAAATGGCGGTAGTGTTCACACGCTCGGGTATTATCAGTTCCGTGATTAATGTTACGATAGATTTTGGAGGAGGAATGTAATGAAAGTAACCAACAGCCGGGAGGGATTCAATTGGCTATAATTAAATAGAAACACCTGAAAGAAAACAAAGGTAAGGATACTTTCCTCAAAACAGAAACGTCCGTCCCGGGAGTCGCATTGCGTGTTGGTTACCGCGTAGCTGGAGGACAACAGGGCGCTGGACCTCCAATTCTAACGCCATCTTCCGCTGCCGGTGGGATACATGAAAGATTGATTTTAGGTCAGTTATGAAAGGGGATAGTAGTAACGCAAGCAGTAGTAATAGTTATATAAGCGGAAAAGGCTAATAGTAGTTATAGTTATGTAAGCACAATAGGCTAGCATTAGTTACATGCCAGTCACATGTGGGTCGTCAAGTCACAAGTCAAGTCGACACCACCAGCCAGCCACCGCCCAGCTCACCAGCAACACACCACCAGAGCGTCGACTGCGGGGCCGGGTGTAGCGCAGGCCGAACGTGACGGCCAGCAGCAGCGTCACCAGGCTGCCCAAGTTATCACTCGGAGGGAGTTGGGTTGCTGGGCGGTCGGAGAGGCGTGGACTGGACGACTAGGGCACTCTATGAAGATTTAGCTGGTCATCAGAATGGTGATCTTCCGTTCAGAGCTGATCACAATAGTTGATAATCTTTAAAGGTCGAGGAAAGAATTATTAAAGAGCAGCAAGTGTTAGGCCTCAAGATGTTCTCCTGCCACTCAACAGCAGGTTTGCAAGCATGGATTTGGTGTAGCATTCAAGACAACAATGTCGCAGTCAGAGTGGCTACCAGTCACCATAACTCTTGCAACTGGTGATGATCTGAATGTTACTTGTATAATTTACATTACAAGTATAAGTTTCGTTTTACACAGTGTACGCAAAACTTAGATATTTTGGTTCACACATTATTAGAAAAAACTTGAAGTATATCAAGAAATATTGAGCATTATTTATCCCTTGCTGGTGTTACACCACTCGTAAGTTAGAAATTATTTGCTATGCTTGTTTACTCCAATNGGTGTGACTGCAGGCTGTTATGTGTCGGTGGTGGTGTGACTGCAGGCTGTGGTGTGTCGGTGGTGGTGTGACTGCAGGCTGTGGTGTGACGGTGGTGGTGTGACTGCAGGCTGTGGTGTGTCGGTGGTGGTGTAACGGCATCACTCCAGCGCCTGCACGAGCTGCACAGCAGATGTTTAGTGTCTCACTGGTGTAGTGTTGTGTGTGTTGTCTGGTGTAGGAAATGATTGGCAAGCATGAAATGTTCCTGCATTGGGTGACATTAGCAGCGAATCATTCCCACGCAATTTCGGCCGGGGTTAATTGATGAATTCGGTAATGGAATTAAACATTTTAATTACAAAGATTGTTCCTGAAACCTCACGCAGTTGCCGACATCTGTACCCCCGGTTTGTACGGCGATGTCGATGAAATAAAGAGTTTTTCTGAAACTGTATGCTCTCGTTTTTCCTTCATACCTCTTTGTTCTTGCTCTGGCTGGAGAGTTAGTCCTGGCCATCGGATGGTAGTCATTAAATGGTCGGAAATCAACGCAAGTCGAGCTAAGATGCACGGGCTTCAGAGCCACCAAACTTTGAAGCGGTTTTTGATCGTTTTTAAACAGCGGCGCTCGGTAGCGTTTGTGTCAAGGGACCTCACATGTTCAGATGAGGAGTGACGCGAGCTGCTGCAGCTCTGATAGTCAAGTGGCCACACACACGCTCGCATGTGTGCTGCACATTAGAAAGTGCCGCACACAAATGCTTCTAAATTTCAGAAATTTAATGAGACATTTGTTTGAGTTTCACATCAAATAAGAAGTTTTTTTAATGTAAAACCGAGTATTGGCATTGTCAAAAAGTTCCACTGCTTATGGAAACTTTGGAAAAGTGCATACCCTTACATTTTTTACAAAACATTTAGCTAAATGTTAGAAATTCTCTGATTTCCCAATAGAAATTACAAGAAAGTTTGAAAACGCGGTTATAAAGTTATTCTAAGCCTGATTCGCCCAAAGAAAGCCACTGTCCCCGCTTCCCAAATATATATACCACATTTTCGTGTCGCTGAACTTTATCGGTTGCAGGGCTCGTGATACAGCGTAGCATCCGTGATAAAGTTGCAAACTCTACGGATTTGGAACCGAATATTTCAGTCTCTGAAAAATCGTACGCTGTTCCAAGTATTTCATTACCACATACTTGAAGATTCTCGATGAATGCATGTTGATTAAAGTCTATGAATAAGCAAGTGATTCTTGATTTGGAATAATTCATCCAAGCATCTTTGTCTATATCAACTAAGGATCTGTATGTCAAGACATTTTTAAAACCACCATATCTGAAGCATCTCTATTGTAATTAAACAGATTTTCTTTCTTTTCTTTCTTTAAAGCTCTTGTCGTGTGAAATCAAAAGCAATAAGCGATGATAAATTTAGCAGGAGGCAATAAGGGAAATGAACTGCAGTGAAGGGAGGTAAATGAAGAAAAAACAACGAATGAAGTCACGTCAAATCAAACGAAGCCAAATTACCGATTTGCTACTCCATTTGTACCATCGCATCGCACTTTGTTGGGACTATATTGCTTAGAGAGCTCTTTTTGAATGTCCATAGGGATCCTACTTTTTCATATTCATTTTAACTTGAAACTGTGATCTTATTTTCATTTCTTAAATCACTTTAAGAGTTTATCTGTGACACATAAAATTTATAGCCCACATTCGTAGACTGTGTTGGGCGGCCTAATATTATCTGATTTTTTCCCGTACTGTTGTAACAATAGAGAAAATTTTATGTCAAGTGCTGAACAAAAGTCGCTTCAATTTATTCCGACCTCAACACACTTGTGACAGGGAACCGAGATAGATAATCTCGGAACCGAGATAGATATGCCAGATAGATAATCTCTCTCCAGAATATGTATAAGTTTAACTTAGAGTACAGAACACGACACACATGGAACTAGGAAACTACATGTCATGGAGATCATGTCTCGACAGAATATATACAAGTTTAACATATCAGTAGAGAACACAACCGACATGAAAGCTTTGATGAGCGCGACACCTGCGCGTGTGCTGTGGGCGGTGCAGGTGTTCTGAAGCGAAATGCGGGGCGGTGAGCAGGAGCTGCGGCGTGTTGAAAGCTGCGCTCTGTGTTGAGTGGTGCTGAGTGGTGTGTGGAGTGTGATGGTGTGTGGTGGCCTGGTGTCTCTAGTAAGTCTTTGCCCTAAACTATATTATTTGCGCACCGTATTTGTGAGGGCTCAGTGAAGAGGAGGTATTGGTTGACTTGACAGAATTAAAATACTCATGAAAATTGGCTGTAAATCTGTTCGTTCTACAAAGCCATGACAATAAGTTTTTTTTTGTGTTTGTGTTTATTAAAAGGTGAATTGCCCAACAAGGAAAAAAAATCTTGCACGTAATTGTAATCTGTCAACCCGAATGTGCAATGATTATGTTGGGATTGAACAGTTTAACCAACATTGTTTTTTGAGGAAAAAATAATTTATGTGATATACAAACTTGCAAACAAAATGAGAATGGTGAAAAAAAATTTCTCTCTCTTCAGAAATATTTTACAATGATTATAAAAATTGTTCAATTGAGGAAAGCACAAAAAAGTTGATATGAAAATTCCCACACGTCGGCCTCCATTTGTTGCTGGTAGAATTGGAATTGGTTTTAATTGTGGTTTATATTGGTTTTATTGGTAAAATTATTTATCACTGCACCAGCAATTTGTTTATCATTAATTGTAGACGTAATAAGGTTTTTCTATCGAATATTGCGAGAGGACAAGAAAGTCTGATGCTATCTGCTGTGAATGTGTCACCTCCTTGCATAGCAATGTCATTTTTTATAAAATATAGAGGGCAGATATTTCCTATATTAGATGACAAATATGGAAACATTCATTATAAAAACAGTAAAATTAATCATGGTGTCATTGGTATGAGTCTTTGTGGAGTCCTTTTGTTAACTCTGCAAACTTCTGAAGGAAATTACGGGAAATGACCCACTTCATTTCGTCTAGTGGCTTCTGGCACCATCTGGACTCGAGTACCGTTGGTCCATTGCCATCCTCGGGCTTCTGGCACCAACGGCGAGCGTTAATTGGACGTGCGTGTGTTGTGCAGGTTGTGACCAGGACGCTGAAGTGAGGCGTTACAGCATGGCACGCACCTCGATGTTGGTGGCACTGGTGGTGATGGTGGTGAGTGGTGGTGGTGGTGGTGGTGGTGTTGGTGTTGGTATTAGTGGTGGTGGTGGTGGTGAGTTGTGATGTAGTGTTGAGTGGTGGTGTAGTGGATAGTGGTTGTAGTTGTGGTGGCACAGGTAGTAATGGTGGTGATTGTGAGTGACTGTTGTATGGTGGCGGAAATTTCAGTGACGATACATCGGGGACGTTCAATCTAGATATTTTTTCAATTTAAAGTTTCAATAAGCATTCTATTCCTCACGGGTCCTCACATAAAATATGTCACGATAACTATAGGAGCGCAGTAACTCAGAAGTGGTGCAGTAGATCGCGTGGGATAAATTGATAGATTCGTGCAGTGGATCACGTTTTTGTCGTAGAATAATTGCTTTATTTTCACGACTGGATTAAATGGGATAGTTGATTTGGCTCCCGCGACTCTGCGACAGTTTCTGAAATATGACAATTACAATTATTTTTCCTATCGACCCAACTGTTCTGCTTCAGAAAAATTCCGTCCTGTCACAATTTGGAGCAAATTTGGCTACAAATACTGCAATTTTATACTATGCAATTTCAATATCAAGTAATTTTTCGATAACATCCAACTTCTTAAAAAAGCAAGGAAGTAAATGGGTGTTTAAATTGGATTGAAACATTTAGATACGTGCTCCAGAGCCTGCATGTTGGAATGCAGTTCAAATCACCAAACTTGTATTTACATTCAGCAGTGTGTTGAGTTCAGAAGAGCTTGTTTTAGACGCTTGCTCTGCTGGACAGAACGCCCGGTAGCTGATGTCTTGCGCACGTGGCCTTTACATAGGCCCCATCCTAGTGACACTAGAGTTCTCACTAGTGGAACCCATTAGTCGTCAGTTGCTTTCTTTATCCAGGCGGCGGTGGCGGCGAGGCATGCGGAGTTACGGCAAAGTTCAACGGACAAGCACCCGCCGCTTTCGTAAGTTATGTCTGTGTGAGTTATGTCAATTCGAGTTGTAGCATGTGAATTTTGTCAGTGTGAGTTATGTCTATGTGAACTATGTCTACGTGAGCTATGTCTACATGAGTTGTCTATGTGAGCTATGTTTGTGTGAGTAATGTCTGAGTGAGTTATGTGTGTGGGAGTAATGTTTTTGTAAGTTATGTCTATGTGAGTTATGTTTATGTGAGCAATGTCTGTGTGAGTTATATCAATGTGAGTACAGTCTACGGGAGTAATGTCTGTGTGAGCTAGGCTTACGCGAGTTACAGTATGTCTGTGTTGGATTGATTTAGACTCGCGAGTGACTTAAATTCATGAAATCTGAACAGAAGCTCAACTTCGCTGCAAAAACCCTGAGCCTTGCCTTGCTTTACTCCTAAATTAACAAAAAGTTGCTCCCAACATCTGCACAGCTTAGCGCAGCAAAGCTCGCAGTTCAGCGCAGAAACGTTCCAGTGAGGGCAGGTCGCCGCAACATCTTAGATGTCGGCTGAGGTTGCCGCACGACTTCGCAAAACTGCTCCGCTTCACCGAGAATTTTTTTTCGTAAGAGCTAATGCATATAAGTGGGCATATTTGCGTAGCCGCTGGGCAGCCGCGGCGCTGCCAGTCGCGTTAATACGGCGCTAATTGGCTGCTGCCTGCCCCCGATCACTTCGGTATTTTTGAGCTACTCAGGAACCGACTCAGCTAACTTGCCATGAAAGAATGGATAAATTCCAGGTGGCTGACACTAATACTTGCTACTTAGCAGCAGACTCAGCTAATGAACAATGAAACAATAGACAAATTCTATGTAACTGACGTCAACATTCCATTTTCAGAAAGTGTCCATTGTTCGCGGCAGCCATAGCTTGCACCAGTAAGGGGCTTGGCAGTTGCGAATCTTCAGTACAGTGCAACGAGGGCGACGAATGCTGCCTGAAGACGTGTAACTATGATTGTTACAACCAAGAGACAGGGTTCTACAAAGGAACGTAAGTTTGCAGAGGCGATGATTGTTGCGATGAAAACACTGGATACTAAACAGGACGTAAGTTAGTAGTGCCTTTGATTGTTACAACGAAGAGACTGGGTCCTACAGTGGAAAGTAAGTGTATTGTGGCTTTGATTGTTTCGAAGAAGAGGCTGGGTAATACACACAACGGATCATACGTGTGATTAAATACAGAATTATAGAAATTAAGATTATATGAATTTGAACTAATTTTTTAAAGTAAGATATGACTGGAGTGCAGGAGATTTTTTTTTCAACATCAATGAAGCAGCTGATGGAAAAAGTATTTTTCGGGAGAGTTGATACTGTTTTAACCGGTGTTTTTTCATGTTTTTAATTGGTTATATATAGCGAACAAATTTGGAACTATTTCTAAAAAGCGGAAATTAGCGCATAAACGTTATTTTAAATTATACCCATGATAGAGCATTGACAAAATATGTTTGTGGATGTCCCCATCTATAACATTCTCTCAACTCGCTGCCTGTGACCGTCATCACCAATCAACACGCAATGTTGTATGCTCAACCAGACCGTGGGGAGGAACACCTGGCTTCAAAATAGCTCCTTTTTAATCTCTTTGTTCGTGCCACCTGTGCGCTGATCTCCCCATGCGGAGAGTGTCACACACACGGTCTCGCCCAGCCAAGTGTGGATGACGATATGGGTTGTGAACAATAATTTGTGTTGGAATAGTGATGTCTGTGACGTTCATTTGGAGAAGAATTTCATAATGAGCTGAGTCAACTTCACTTTGAGGACATATGAACACCCATCGATTTAAATCTCAGGAACTCTAACTATGGGAAGCCAATTCAAATCATCCCTACCCTCAAAAACTAATTAATTTAAACAACTTTCACTGTATCTAAAGAAAACTAATCCCAGTTATAACTTCGCCCAAAAACTCTTAATATTTTTTGCAGCAAATCCGAAACATCAATTTTTAAATGTTTTTCCCGTCACATCCTCCAGATTGAGGCTATGCCCTCCAGTAAAGGTGGTGGACTGCGATTCACTGTTCGAAGAATGCAGCAGCAAGAAGCGTTGTGGCGCAGGAAAAGTGTGCTGTCCGGTGTCGTGCGGCACTGCTTGCATTACCCCTCGATTCATACCGGCAGGACCTTAGGTTGGGCACCGTGCGCAAAAAATCAGGCCTGGGGCCTAGTTTTGACTTAAATTTTTTTTTTTCGGGTGTGAAGGTTGTTTTTTTTTTAAATTGTTTTATAAATGGCGGTTGTTCTTCAGATTTGATGACTTGAATCCATGAATAAAGCGTTTTAATTCACTTAATAGTTACGTTTTAGGACAGGGAAATGTTAGATACTTATCGCTGAGAAATTTGCCGTGATATTTTAGGTACATTTGTCTGAGCACACCTCACTAAAATTCATTATAGATGGATTCTAATTGCGCATCTACGGCAATTCATAAGGGATCAATTTTGAGACCTGTTTCCCTGTCCCGTACCAGACCACAGTGTAGGGGTTATGTGGCTTTTAGGACCTCGACAGAAGTGGGCTTCTATTGGGAAATCGAAAAATCGGGAACCTGAGCAATTCACTTTGTGGTGAAATCGAGAAAACTTTAATCATGGACTGACTGTACGAAATGAAAACTTCCAAATACCGCAGATTCCTACATGCACTAACTATAACTGCGGGTAACAACAAATTGCTGGACAAGACAGCAAATAACTCCCTCGGTATATCTGAAGTGTTATTTGATTCATATTTCTGAGAATATCTACAGGTATGATGGAGATAAGGCTTAGTCAAAAGCCTCCTTAAGTGCACTGCTCCTAGATTCAAAATGACTCATTTGAAATTGCGTGGAGAATATAATAAATTTCAATCGTCAATGATATAAATTGTGCAAATTTTAGGCATTTTCTACATGTTCAGCTATAAGTAGATGGAATAATGTACCCCAAAATACATGAATTTTAGGTTTGAAAGGTGACATGCACGATGTTTTCTCTAGAGTGATTTACTCGGGTGTGGTACTTCCTCAATTGGTAATGTATCAATATACTTGACTGACTTAATTTCTTGTGTTTTATTTTCCACACGTGTCGTTCAACATCCCTTAACTAAATCCTTTTCAATTGAGGCAGTCGTTTCAAGTCACACGCATCTCGTTTCAAGTCACACACAACTCGTTTCAAGTCACACGCAACTCGTTTCACGTCACACGCAACTCGTTTCAAGTCACACGCAACTCGTTTCAAGTCACACACAACTCGTTTCAAGTCACACGCAACTCGTTTCAAGTCACACACAACTCGTTTCAAGTCACACACAACTCGTTTCAAGTCACACACAACTCGTTTCAAGTCACACACAACTCGTTACAAGTCACACACAACTCGTTTCAAGTCACACACAACTCGTTTCAAGTCACACACAACTCGTTTCAAGTCACACAACTCGTTTCAAGTCACACGCAACTTGTGAAAGAGAAAAGTTTACAAGAAGCATGCTCTGACGTCTCCCTGTCATCAGGGGAACAGCGTAGGAAGTGCTAGTTTACTCAAAGTACGGTGTGCGGTTTGTAAGTTAATGAGAATAACTGCAATTGCAGGATTAAATTCGGTGAATCATTGATGTTCTCTGTCACGAAAAAATTTATTTTGTAACAATGTTGCAGGATGTTGTATTGATATAATATTGTTATAGAATATATTGCTATATTACATTGTTTATAGAATATATTGTTATATTAAATTGTTAAAGAATGTATTGCTATACATATAATATTGTTACATCGTGAAGTTATGTTATAAAGCTGTATGACATTCTACAAATAGAATTCAACATTCAGCCATGATGAATATTGAGTTTCGTGCGTAGTAAATAACCAA
Source organism: Platorchestia sp. MABIK (assembly GCA_014220935.1). Lineage (NCBI taxonomy): Eukaryota > Metazoa > Arthropoda > Malacostraca > Amphipoda > Talitridae > Platorchestia > Platorchestia sp. MABIK. The sequence continues at coordinate 18,053 of JACJUY010011133.1, forward strand.
AAGACAGACGAAGGTCTTCACAAGAAGTCCTCCCAAAAAATAATCAAGTAGCCCAACTACCTTGCCCATATTTGTGCATCTTACTGGAACACACAAATGTAACATTAATTGTATGAATCGAACAATCCACAATGACACATGATTTCCAAATTCAGTTTCCACTGAACATTTGATATTTTCGAGTCAATCCTTTGCTGGCTAAGAAATGTGTATTGTTGGCGAGATGTGCAAGATTTTAATTAGCCTAGGAGCGACGGAAAAATTGACCGGAACATTGTACTGTTTTGCTAAGCGTCATCAGTCAGTCAGTTTAATCAGTCAAATGAACCAATCTCTCAGTCAACGTTCAATGTTTCTACTACGGAAAATGAATTAAAATCGACTCCAAGGCTCACTCGAGCAACAAAAAGACAAAAACAGACACAAGTTGGTGCCTCAGTTGCATCTGTGTGTGTGTTGCGTACAGGTGTTGTCTCACGTCTTCCCACATGTAGACATGTGCATCTGTTTTCCCACGTGTAGACCTGTGCATCTGTATTCCCACGTGTAGACGTGTGCATCTGTTTTCCCACGTGTATACATGTGCATCTGTATTTCCACTCGTAAACATGTGCATCTGTACATGTGCTCTCATCTATTCTTTCTAGCCAGTGGACAATTATTCGTATGTCCACATATGTTCGTGATACTCGTTGACATATAATTTTTTCTGTCAGGGAATAACTGTACTAGACGCAGGTGTATCAGATGTACGTTCAAATGTATGTACATATGGTCGGCATCTAAGTTCATGCTAAGCAAACTTGAACAAAACTGATCCATGTTAAACAAAACACATGCAGCGGCAGTGAGATGCAACTCCCAGCCGGAATCTCACTCATTTATCCAAATACGTTCATATGAAAATTCTGTTATTACTTACACAGGGTTCAAAATGTTATGAGTTAACTCGAATACAGATTTGTAGGCCAGACTGAATTTCAATTGTTATTTTCAAATGTGTGTCTTGGATGAGAGAAGAAGTGAATAAGTATTGTACTGTTGTTTCGGATATGACCACTATTGCACATACCTGTGCCGTCACAAATGACGGTAGTGTTCGCACACTCAGGTATCATCAGTTCTTTGATAAATGTTGCGATAGATTTTGGAGAAGGAATGCAATGAAAGTAGTAAATAGCCGGGAGGGATTTAATTGCCTAAAAATAAATAGACACAGCTGGAACAAAACAAAGGTAAGAATCCTTTGCTTGAGCGTGCTGGTTACCGCGTAGCTGGAGGACCACAGGGCGCTGGATCTCCAATCCTAACGCCATCTCCCGCTGCCCGGTGGGACATGTGAAAGATTTGTTTTAGGTTATTTATGAAAGGTTATGGTAGTAACGCTAGTAATATTTATAGTAATATAGGCCGAAAAGGTGAGTAGTAGTTATAGTTATGTAAGCACAAAAGGCTAGCATTAGTTCCATGCCAGTCATATGTGGGTCGCCAGGTCTCAAGTCAAGTCGACCCCAGCACCACCAGCCAGCCACCGCCCAGCTCACCAGCAACACACCACCAGAGCGTCCACTGCGGGGCCGGGTGTAGCGCAGGCCGAACGTGACGGCCAGCAGCAGCGTCACCAGATGACCCGAAGTTATCCCTCGGAGGGAGTTGGGTTGCGGGGCGGACGGAGAGGCGCGGACTGGACGACTAGGGCACTCTATGAAGATTTAGCTGGCCATCAGAATGGCGATCTTCCGTTCATATAGCTGATCACTCTAGTTTATAATTTTTAAAAGTCGAGGGAAGAATTATTAAAGTGCAGAAAGTGTAGGGGCTCAAGATGTTCTCCTGCCACTCAGCAGCAGGTTTGCAAGCATGGATTTGGTGTAGCATTCAAGGCAACAATGTCGCAGTCAGAGTAGCTACCAGTAACCTTAACGCTAGCAACTGGTGATCATCTGAATGTTACATGTATAATTCTTTGTTTTGCGCAATGTTTGTAAAACTTAGGTCTACGTATTTTGATTCCCAATTTATTAGAGAAAACATGAAGTATATCAAAAAATATTGAGTATTCCATATCCCTTGCTGGTGTTATATAACTCGTAGGTTAGAAATTATGCGCTACGCTTGTATACTCCAATAAACCCCCTCAGATGAATATGAACATTCATTCCAATTTTAGACCGTTAATATTTATTTAACCATTGAATCGTTCGATATTGAGAAAAACATAGGAAAACGATGTTAAACAATTACTGGTTCGCACATTTCCAAGACACTTTATTTTCAAACCTCTACGGATATTGCAACTAACATTTAAGTATCTCTTCTTCCTCATGCAGCCGGATTTTAGTAGCCTCATACAGCATTTGGAATAATTGTGTGGTCTTTTAGCATCCTCGGCGCGTATTTCTTTACAACAGGTTATACTTAGCTATATTGTATCGGGTATTCGCTCATTTGTTCATGCGCATTCAACTCCTTTTTTCTTCTTAAATGAAATCAAAAGAAAAAATTGGTACCAAATTGAAGCCAAATGCAATGAATGAAATCAAATTAATTTAGAATATGTGGATACTCAGATGATATCATAGAAATGGAGCTTTACGGAATTATATGGAGTGAAGTAAAATTATTTTCTATGTAAAAATATCCAGAAAAAAAATTTGAATTTACAATGATAAAGTTGTTATGAAATATCAGAGTAAGTGAGTTGGTGATAAATGACACACCTTAGTGGCTTCTGATTCTCCATTACGCAGGAAACATTTCTGCATTTGTAACGAATAATTAGACGATAGAAACTTGTGCTAGTAATGATTTTATTGTGTTTCTATTGTTCGTGTGTGTCGATATTTGTGGGGGCACTCATGTATATTGTGCGTCAGATGTGTTCGTATAATGTGTATCAGGCGCGTGCTTTTGTGTCGGAGCTTTGTATCGGTCGTTTGTGTAGTGTGTTTTTGAACCGATTTGTGTTAGTGCTGAGAGTGTTTGTGCTGAGCTGTGCGCGAACGGATATGTGGGCAGAAACACACAAATGGCTTGCGGTCGGCCAGACTGGGCCCAAGAAGTCAAGTGAAAATTAATACCTACGCAGCAGAGGGTTGTTTGGGTCTATTGTTTGGGTCTCACGATAGCAGTGTCGCACGTAAACCATTAAATCGCGTGAAGAAAAGCACGAGAGAAAGTTGGAAGTAACGGCTCTTCAGAAAAGAATTCGAGATTTTGAGAGGCGGAGAAAGCGCCAGAAAGCGCCATAAAGCGCCAAAACAAAGCGGTATGGTTTTTGGTACATTGTGATATAGTTTCCCAATTGGTTGGCTGCGGAGATGCTGCTCAAAAATAAGTGGGGTGATTGGTCCTTTCATCGATTAGCGAAAAAGTAGATGCCTAGGATGTTTTGTCTGGAATACAAATTGCAAAGGTTGAGGCTGTTTCTGGCCCATCTAAGTCATCTCAAGGAGCCCGAGATGTACCGCAAGAAAATAGCGGAGATGTGAGTCTGTGTCATCACACTCGGTGAGTACCAATAAAGATTTGGAAAAGTTAAGGGTTCCTTTACAGGGCATTGCCACATATGCGGTGTGTTCTTTCCTCATTTTTGTGACCTAATAATATATGTGCCAACGATAAGTTAATTGGCAGGTACAGTGTAGCATGTCGTTCCACATTCTCTTCATTGTATATTTGTGTTATTGTATTGCATGTTGGTAAAATTTTTTGGAGGAATCCCAAATTTTCGAATCCGAGATTTAGAGAACACTAGTGCCCTATAATGCAAATTAACGAGAGGCCTAACGTCTCGTCACATATTCATGTTACAAGATTCGATTAAATGTACATATTTACCGCAATTAAGTTTGTACTGAATATTCCACATCCCATTCCCAATTTTTTAAGATTTTCATAATCGCTTTTTGACAAAGTATAACATAACGACGTCCGTACAGATTTGAAATTTAGGTAAAATTCCACTCGATGGATTTTTCCAGTTCTAACCAAAAATTAAACCCTCCATCGAGCACAAAACGTAAGCCGTCTCAATTTATCACGACCTCAAAACACTTGTCACAGGGAACATAGATACCAGGTGCATAATATCTCTCCAGAACATGTATAAGTTTAACATAGCAAAACAGAACACGACACACATGAGAGCTTTGATGAGCGCGACATCTGTGCGTGTGCTGTGGACGGTGCAGGTGTTCTGAAGCGAAGTGAGGGGCGGTGAGCAGGAGCTGCGGCGTGTTGAAAGCTGCGCTCTGTGTTCAGTGGTGCTGTGTGGTGTGTGGTGTGTGGTGCTGAGTGTTGTGTGGTGCTGTGTTGTGTGTGGTGTGTGGTGCTGAGTGGTGTGTGATGCTGAGTGGCGTGTGGTGGCCTGATGTCTCTAGTTGGAATTTCTGTCCTCATCTATTTTATTTCTACACCGCATTTGTGAGGGTTCAGTTGGAGGATGTATTGGACGACTTAAAGTGAATTAATACCGGTGAAAGTCGGTGTTAAAAAAGTCTTCTTGAAATTTTTTGTGTGTTCGTGTTTATTGAAAGGTTACAGGTCGGAAGACTGAATTGCCTTACAGAGATCAAAGAACCTTGCTTGTTCGAGCACTGAAATAAATTGCAATTTGTCGATAAAAATGTGCAACTACAATGAAGTGTATGAACCAACACTGCTTATTGATGAAAAAATAAATTACGTTTGATATTACCTCGCCCACAAAAAAGAACAATGGTATAACAAAATTTATCAAACTTTAAAAACATTTCCTATAAATGTAGAATTTCTAAATTGAGCGAAAAAGAAGTTGATGTAATGGTGACTCCCACACTTTGGTCTCCATTTGTTGCTGGTCGAACTTGAAGTTTTGTTATTGTGATGTATGTTAGTATTATAGCTAGTATTATTATCAATGCAATAGCAAACTAATAACTGTGAAAGTAATAAAGATTTTTAGAATTATTATCATGAGAGGATCAGTAGCTTGTATGCTATTTGCTGTGAATGTGTCATCTCTGCGCATACCAATACGATTTTTGATGAAAAAGATCATGTACGAATTTTCCCAAATGAGAAAATCACAAATAGGGATATATTTTATTACGAAACAAACGAATCCAACAATTATGTCTTTTTTACAATTTTCTGGAGTCATTTACTGAACGTTGCAGACGGCTGTAGGAAATTGCAGGAGATGATCCAGGCCATTGCCATCCTCGTGCCTCTGGCATTAACGGAACTTGAGTACCGTTAGTCCATTGCCATCCTCGAGATTGCGGCACCAACGGAACTCTAGTAACGTTGGTTCATTGCCATCTTCGTGCTTCTGACACCAACGGAACTCTAGTACACTGAGAAAAATTTTTGTCCCAGAACCGAGACACCTTTGTGTGTCATGGGCTTGTACGACACACTTAGGTGTGTCAACCTTTACACACTTGAACGTAAATCAATTTTATTCCACATAAATATTTCACTTTATCAGACAGGTCACTGAGTACACTAATGTACAGACAGCGTCTAAGAACGTCTGAGAATTTGAAGAAAAATGAGTGAGGATATTTGGGTTTTTAAGAGAATTGTACTTCATTCACAAAATCTAAACACAGTTCGGTTTTCTACAAAAATTTTTTAGCGGTTTGAAACGTGAATATGAATTTAAACTCTCTCAACCACTTTAATATGTGGTCAACGGAAATATTCTACTGTGTATCAAAATATTTCGAATAACCGTGTGAGACACACAGGTGTCTCGAAAACTTCTCTCAGTGTTACGTTGGTTCATTGCCATCCTCGTGCTTCTGGCACCAACAGCGAGCGCTAATTGGACGTGCGTGTGTTGTGCAGGTTGTGACCAGGACACTGCAGTTAGGCGTAACAGCATGGCGCGTACCTCGATGTTGGTGGCACTGGTGGTGGTGGTGAGTGGGTGTTGGTGTTGGTGGTGGTGTTGGGGTAGGTGGTGGTGAGTGGTAGTGGTGGTGGTGGTGGAGGTGGTGAGTGGTAGTGGTGGTTTTGGTGAGTGGTGGTGGTGGTGGTGGTGGTGTTGGTGAGTGGTAGTGGTGGTGGTGCGTGGCGGTGAGAGGTGGTGGTGGTGAGTGGGCGTTGCTGTTGGTGGAGGTGGGGAGAGGCTGTGCTGATTGATTGTGGAAATTTTAGTGACGATATACAGGAGACGTTAAATGAAGAACTTTTGTCCATTTGAAGTTTCAGTATCCATTCTATTCCTCACGGTTCCTCGCACAAAATACATCCCCACAGCCACAGGGGCGCAGTGACGAAGTTGTGGTGCAGTAGACGGCGTGGGATGAAGTAGATCATTTTGGAGTAGTAGATCTTAAATGAGTGATTGATAAAGTACTTCACTTGTACGACGGGATTAAATAGGATAATTAAATTGGTTCCCGCCGCACGGTTACATTTTCTGAAAAATTACATGTTAAATATGTATTCCTCTTAGGAAGAACTGTTCTGCTTAAGAAAAATTCTTCCCTGTCCGAATATTTGAAATATTTGGCATTTTTGTAATATAAAGACGCAAGCATAAACACGAATCTTTCCATAACATGTGATCAATAACATGCAATCCTTCAATAGCATGTAATTTTTTAAGAACGCATTCTCGTAAATGTGTGTTTAAATTGGATCGAAACATTTAGATACGTGCTCAAAAGCCTGCATATTGGAATGCAGTTCAAAGCACCAAACTTGTGTTTACATTCAGCAGTGTGTTGAGTTCAGAACAGCTTGTTTTAGACGCTTGCCCTGCTGGACAGAACGGCCGGTAGCTGATGTCTTGCGCACCAGGCCTTACATACACACTGTCTTGGCGTACACTAGTGGCACTAGTGACACTAGTGTGCTCACTAATGGCACTAGTGACCGTTGTGACTTGACTAGTTGCACTAGTGTCCTCACTAGTGGGAATAATGACCCTAGTGTACACTAGCGTCCTCACTAGTGGCCCTAGGGACCTTAGTGAACTCACAATTGGTCCTAGTTTCCTCACTAGTGGCACCAGTGACTGTTGTATCCTCACTAGTGGCACCAGTATCTGTTGTATTGTACCCCCACTAGTGGCACCAATGACCCAAGTGTTCCAATTACGACTATTGGCACTATTCGTCAGTCGCTTCCTTTACTCAGGTGGCGGTAGCAGCGAGGCATGCGGAGTTTCGTCAGAGTTCAGCGGACAAGTTCCCGAGGCCTTCGTAAGTAATGTCTTGTCTATGTGAGCTATGTCTAGGTGAGTTATATTTAAGTAAGTTATATATATGGGAGATTTGCCTCTGTGAGCTATTTCCATGACAATTTTGTCTGTGTTAGACATGCCCACAAGATTTAGACGGACGGGTTACGTAGTTTCATTAAATCTGGACAAGAAGCTCAACTTCGCCACAAAATTTTGTCGCAAGCATCTACTGCGGTCAAGTGGGCATATTTGCGTAGCCGCTGCGCAGCCACGGCGCTGCCAGTCGTGGGAATACTGCACTGATTGACTCCGGCCTGCCCCCAGTCACATCTGGATTTTTGCGCTACATAGTAACAGACGCACCTAATTTGCCATGAAATCAAAGGACAATATCAAGTTACTGATGCCAATATCTTCTACTTTGCAACATAATTACCTAATTTGCCATGAAACAATAAACAGTACCAAGTAACTGATGGCGACATCCATCTACAGAAAGTGTCCGTTCGTGATAGACATAGCTTGCACCAAGGAGAGGAGCGACAGTTGCAAATCTTCAGACCACTGCAACGAGGGCGACGAATGCTGCGGAAACATTTGTGGCAATCATTGTTACAACCAAGAGACTGGGTTCTACAGTGGAACGTAAGTTTGTAGTGGCTTTGATTGTTACGATGTAGAGACGCGGTACTACAACAGATCGTAAATTTGATCCAACATTGAATTATGTAAGTTAAGATTATGGGAATTTGAACTAGTTTTTCGAACTAAGATCTGATTGGAGTGCAGGTGTTTTGTTTTTCAACAACATCGATGCAGTTGATAAAATTAGTAACTTTCAGGAAAGTTTATGCCTGTTTTGAGTTTTTTCATTTTTCTTGTAGGTTCTTTATAGTGAACGGGTCTTGGAAGTGTTAATAAAAAGTGAAACTTTGCGCAGAGAAGTTTTTTCATTTCATGCCCATGGCAGAGTATTGAGAAAATATGTTCGTGTTTGTGGAAGTACCCACGTATACCATTCTTTCAACTCGTTGCCTGTGACCGTCATCACCAATCAACACGCAATGTTGTGTGCTCAACAAGACCGTGGGGAGGAACAGCTGGCTTCAAAATAGCTCCTTTTTCGTCTCTTTGTTCGGGCCACCTGTGCGCTGATCTCCCCATGCGGAGAGTGCCGCACACACGGTCTGGTCCAGCCAAGTGTGGGCCACGATATGGGCTGTGAAAAACACTTTGTGTTGGAATAGTGATGTCTGGGACGGTCACTTACAGAAGAATTTTATGATGAGTTGGG